>PVJN01054265.1:0-13460 GCA_004026805.1 Lasiurus borealis | reverse complement strand
CCATGAACTTAAGAAGACAAGGGATTATATTTTAAAATCTCTTTTGCTAGAACGTTATTATGTTCTAAGAAATTGTAGAATAATTCTTTATGTTCTATAACAAGTCAATTCTGTAAAATTATCATTGAAACAAATCTCAAGCCAAATCATAACTTAGAGTGAGCCTTTGTGTGTATGTCCATGGAGCTGACTCAGTTTGAGAAATCTTGTGATGGTACTTTAAGAATCAAGTACAATCAGCGCTATCGTCTCATTTAATTCTTGCATCAGTACCGTGTAATAGGAAATATTGTCTTTCTGAAATCACTTCAGCTATCATTGGTAATGCTGGCAGTTTAGGTCTGATCTTATAACATTAGTATCACTAATATCCACACTGTCTTTCTAAGAAAAATATTTTCGTATTTTTTAAAATTGACAGTTATTTTATTTATCTATCTTTAATGTATTTTTATTGATTTCAGAGAGAGGAAGGGAGAGGGAGAGTCAGAAACATCAATGATGTGAGAGAATCATTTATCAGCTGCCTGCTGCATGCCTCCTGCAGGGGATTAAGCCCACAACCCAGGCATGTGCCCTGGTGGGAATCAAATCCTGACCTCCTGGTATGAGAGCGGCTACAGTGTTTGGACAGGTTCAAGCCTCGGACTGGTGACAGGGCACAGTCATCTCCTGGCCACATGCAAGTCCCAACCTGGAGGACAGGGCCCTCCCAGCACAATGATAGCCAACAGCTGTAGTTGTAAGCTTGAGCCTATGGTCCAAACATGTAGCCTCATGTGCCTGTGTGATGTGGGCTTGATAGAGTTCAGGTGCATGTAGTTGAATAGGATCAAAACCCATAGGAATGTTGTAAACATCTTGACCACGCCCTTACTTTGCCTCCTGGGAATCTGGCTGTAAAATAAAGACACGGCTAGGGGGCGCTCTCTCTCTCCATCAGAGAGGGCAGCGTCCCACCTAGACCCAGCTTTGATTCTCTTTCTGTCTTTTCTCAGTCCTTCCCCACCCCACTCAGGTTCACCCATGGCCGTACTGGTGTGGCATATCCTGGTTCATAGGTTGCCACTCAACCAATTGTTTTCCTTCGAGGAAAACCCCTTGAGATTCTGTAACATGTTTTATTGTTGAGGCATTTATGAAGAAAAATATTCACCAGCAAGGTGATAAAGTCCTTTTATATAATTCATCACCTGTGGGCTTCATAATAATTGCCAGAATAACAGAGTGGGCATTATTTCCATCAGCAGATGCAGGTAACTTTTCTGCTGGTGATTTTTAGTTTTATTTTGTTTTTAACTTTCGGGGCCCTATGCCTTATCTCATTAGGAAGATTCTCTTTGATACTGTCATTCATTTTCAGCTTTATGATTATTATTTTTAACAAGATGTAGTATGATCCTAAATAAATACTATCCGGTGCTTAGACATTCCTGTTGTATGTTTGATTCTGAACAATATTAAAATGATCTCAGATTATATTTCCCAGAGTTCATTTCCAAAGAAAATTGGCATTCAGTTGCCTTGGAGAGAGAGAGAAAGGGAAATAAGCTATCAACTTTGCAAACATTCACAGTAGGACCTTAGAAACTACGAGAAGTGCTGCAGTAGAAATCTGTTTATACTCCAGTATTTACCCCGTTGTGCATATACCTATACATCCATTAGAAGTATATGTCACTTCCTTAGGGACTCGTGACTGATTTATAATAAGTCAAGGACACACTACGTGAAGGTTGTACCGCACCGTGTTTCAGAGCATCCTGAAGTCTCGTATGGCCCAAGCTCATCCATTACTTGATATGTGACTCCTTGCAATTTCAGTTCACAGAAGCTGCGAGACGAAGATAGCAATAATGACCGTTCTTCCAGAAAGGGCAACCCAAACGAGGATTTGTGCTCTCTGTTGAATGTAACATATTATCATGAGTAGTTACCCCGCTCAAGGCGGCACCACTCAATTAGCAGTGTAACAACCGGGTGTTTTGACTAAACCAATGTGCCATCCAGCATGGCCACGCATTGCAAGACGGGCTTCTGTGAGGTAAGTTAGTTCAATAGATGCTTGTCATTGTTGTTGTCATTATGAGCTGTAAATTATTACATTATTTATAATCTGCAAAGATGTGAACCTCATTTTATACCATGCATGTGTTTTTGAACATTGGAGTGATTCATACATTTTCATAAATGAGATATATTTAAAGACTTGAGTGTGTCTGGATACTTAAAGGAAGCAAGACTAAAACTTTTGTCAAATTAAAATGGATTATTACATGCAATACGAGGATCACCCCATATCAAATAACTCCATACATTTTTCTATTGCTTTGGGCGTTCTGAAAAATAGGAATATAACAGAACTGTGACAGGGTGGTGTATGAGGTTCAAAATGGAAGAAAAAAATTCAATGGATAAGTGACTCCACAGTGACAGAATTCTGTGGAGAAGATGAGAAGCAATTATGACTATGAGAGAAATATTAATATGTTTTGAAAATTGTTTTCCTCCGGGGGAAATCTCCTGAGATTCTGTAACATGTTTTATTGTTGAGGCATTTATGAAGAAAAATATTTCCAATGTCCTGTTCTCCGGATAGTCATGCCCCGGGTTTCACCAAGTCTTCACATGCCTGCTGTACACCAGTGACACTTTCATCCCGGAAATGTATTGTCACCACAACTGAGCACCTGCCACAAGGCACAACATTAGACTCGGAGTGTGCAGTCAAATAACCCAGAGTCAGTACATTAGCCGTTATCAGAACCTGGCTCAGAAACAGAAAAATTAATCAAATGTCCTATTTCAGCTTCGCCAGCAACAGCAGGGCACAGCTGACTGCAGGACTGATTAGTTACTTATTAAATAAGAACCATGGTGACAGTTTCAAAATATCAAATTAGCCCAACGGAGCTCCCAGAACAATGGGAAAAGCTAAGCACGACGTGGGCTGTAGACTCGGAGGGGGGCCCTGGCCATGGATGAAAAATAGAAATGATATCGCTGGTACCATGTCTGCAATTCTCTTGGGCTTGAAGTCGCTCTGGTTGTTCTGCTTTCTGTCTTCTTCTCCTTTTGGTAAATTGACCCACTTGTTCTGAGATGACATCCCAGAAGTCCAGGGTCCTCAGGAACTGGCCCAACAATGCTTCTCCATTTGGCACAGATTTGGCTACAGAGTAAAGCCATTGGGTAGCATCGCCAGAAAATGTGACTAGCCTGTTATCATCAGAGGAGTAAACAAAAGTTTTAAATAGAACCAATCATGTATCCTACTAATGTCTTACATGTACATTAATGGCTGGCAAGAAACCGCCCACAATGTTGGATTGATTATTTCCAGAGGTTAAGTAATAAATGTGCTTAGTATCTGTGTAACTAGCAGCCTTACCTTGTGAGATGAGAATCCATATATGTAACATGCTTGCTGCCTGTGAACTCTGAGTAGAGGCATTCAATTTTAAAAGGAGACTCTTCAAGAGATAATATGCATTACTTCTTCTAGAGCCAAGGTTCTCAACCTGTGGGTCGCGACCTCTTTGGGGGTCGAACGACACTTTCACAGGGGTCGCCTAAGACCATCGGAAAACACATTATAATGTTATTTACATTATAATGCATAACAATAGCAAAATTACAGACATGAAGTATGGTTGGGGGTCATCACAACATGAGGAACTGTACTAAAGGGTCGCGGCATTAGAAAGGTTGAGAACTACTACTCTAGAGCAAGCATGTCAAACTCAAAGACTAACATGGGACAAATAAACGAGGCATGCTCTAGAGCAGTGGTTGACAAACTCATTAGTCAACAGAGCTAAATATCAACAATACAAGGATTGAAATTTCTTTTGAGAGCTGAAAACCAACTTCTGCACATGGGCCACGAAGTTTCAATCACACTGTATGTACACTCCTGCAGATGGTATTTTGTGGAAGAGCCACATTCAAGGGGCCAAAGAACTGCATGTGATTCGCGAGCCACAATTTGCTGACCACTGACCTAGAGTTGAGCATCATCCCAGTCTTGGGGCTAAATGTGTAATGACTAATGCCTCCATCTTAACCTTCATAGTTTTCTTTGTGAGCATTGTTATGAGGCAATTTCCAAGACCAGTTGCAAATGACCACGGAGGCTGCTGAGTTGGTAATAAGCAAGCAAGGATGTATTGAGCTGGTCAGCGACTGCTATGCCTTATCTCCACGCAGGGAGCCCAGAGAGCAGCAGGGACCCTTTGTGTAGGACCACTTTTAAGTACATTTACCACATCCTGTTTCTGCAGAGCGAACAACCCAAGACAAAACAGTTTTTCACAAGCAACGTCAGAGTTGACTACCCTGTTATTTACAGGGTCATCTCGTTCTTCAGAAAGGTGACAGTTATATGAAAGAAGCCCTACATGCTGGGGAGGGACCAAGAGACCGTGTCTCAAGGCCTGGCCTGGTGTCAGCACTGACAACTCTATCTGGGGCATAGTCCATGGCCTCTCTGGAATGGGGCATGCTCAAAAATTCCCACTCTCTAACAAGCTTCCTGGAGAATCAACACCTATCTATTGGCATCAAGGTGAGTCTGACAAGGCAAGTAAAGAAACAAACAAACAAACAAACCTAGAACAACCCAGCAGCCTAAGAGTTGATGAGAAAGTGTCAAGTCAATAATCCCCTTCTGTAATTCCTCCAAATGGATGCATTGTTTTACGAAGAATCCATCTCCAGGTTCCCACATGCCCTACAAGAGGTTGGATGTCTTTCCAAAGCTTTTCATGTATGTAAGGTGTTCGTGAAGAGTCTAAGTTTGGAAAATAAAGGCTGTTTATATCTGAAATTACCTTCTAGTCCAGCCCTTTCCACAACAAATGGGCATGATTTGGGGTGTGTCTGCTCTTGAATATCCTTGACACGCATCTGCTACGAAGATGAATTGGTCATTCAGGGAGCAGTCGGCCTTCCTGGTTTCGCCAAAGTGCATTCATTCCTCTTCAGGACCGTGAAGCTGGGAATGAGCTTTCAAGCTAATGCACAGTGCAATCACTACCACTCCGGAGAGGCCAGGCACCTAAATATTTTGTATTCAGTAATGAAAAAACTTCTTTCTAAAATAAGAGGCATAGAGAGAAGGAAGGAGAAGGGACCGGGGGGGAAAGTCAATAAAGACCTAGAGACTCAATTAAGAGTGTAGGTAGCCGCCAGCTTTTATGAGCTCCAACTTTAACTTCTAAGGCTGAGGTCACAGAGTGGTCAGTGTGCAGGCATAGAGGGAAGGTGGAGGAATGACATCAGGTCTTGGATACTGGGAGCATCGCGTCTCTTAATGAGTAACAAGAGACAACTGGCCTTAAGGATGGGAAAGATCAGAGTTTATTCCAGGAAAGGACACATTTCTGGGCAACTCCCTAGCCAGCCTGAGGGAATCTCGCCGTGCTTCGTGGCATGTCAGGATTACAGTTAAAATTCTTACAAGTGATCATTCTCTCTCCTCATTCACACATTTCCAATCTCTAGAGAAAGAAAAGGTTTGTTGTCCATGTCTGACTTAGAAAAAGACATAACCTAAGGTTATTTGTGTTTAGTAACAAAGTTTGAAAGAGCATCCCGTTTTTAAAGATTTTTAAATTGATGTGGAGAGAGAGGAAGGGAGAGGGAGAGAGGGAGAGAAACATCCATGTGAGAGTGAAACATGAACTGGCTGCCTCATACCAGGGATTAAACCTATAACCCCAACAATAAGGAAACCACTTCACCAGACTCACTAATGTACCCGTGAGGATACTTAAAAATGTAACAGATAGTGTAGTCATAAAATCAGAACAAATGCTATAAAAAAGGAACATTAATAGAATAAATAACCTTAGAAATGGAGAATATGAAATATATTAAGTCTTCACAGAGGTATTAAAAATGAAGGCAACTTCTTCAGAAATCTAATAAAAAAGACAAAGTTGAAGTTATAAAAGAGGAAAAAATTAAATTAAAGCAACAGACTAAGATGAATAGTAACTCCAGAAAGCCTGAGAATTGGGAAAATTGTCCAATTTAAAAAATAATTTGAAAGAGGCACTAAGCAACCAAGACATTAAATACTAAAAGACCCACATCATAAAAAATATATAAAAGAAAAGCCTATATCACAAAATATTAGGACACTAGGAATAAATACAAAAGCCTTAAAAATCGGAGAGAAGAAAATTATGTAAAACAGATCACGAATCAGAATAGCATCAGTTTTCTCACACCATCATTTAGTTCTAGAACATAATGGAGCACTTACTTGATAATTCTCAAAGAAAATTATTGCTAACTAGAATTTTTCTCCAGAAACACATACCCAGACACACACACACACACACACACACACACACGATTAGTTTGTTGAGAAGAAATGCATGTGGTAAAATGTAGATCACTTTGAAGCAGTTTAAGTGTGAGAGACCCCTATGCATGGTTGACAGAGAGGCATGTGTTTGTGGGAGATCAGTGGTACCCATATTTCAAGCCCCTCTCTCATTCTAGATCCACAATTAGATGACCTTTTCTGATCCCTCAGAATTTATTTTTTTTAAATAGATTTTTATTGATTTCAGAGAGGAAGGGAGAGGGAGACATAGAAACATCAATAATGAGAGAGAATCATCAACCCGCTGCCTCCTCTGCCTCCTGCAAGTTCCCCACTGGGGATCCAGCCCACAACCCTGACATGTGCCATTGACCAGAATCAAACCTGGAATCTTTCAGTTTGCAGGTCAACGCTCTGTCCACTGGGCCACACTGGCTAGGGCAGATCCCTCAGAATTTAGACATGGCCATCTGACTTCTTTGGCCATCACATGAAAAAGGACGTGGCATATGTTACTTCTAGGCAGAGTCACTTAGAATTGTTGCACGAAGCTCCATATTCTCTTTGTCTGCAGCATTAAACCTTGAATTAAAGTGGTAAAGTCTTTGTTCTCCACAGTCTCTGAGGGAACAGGATGAGTAGAGCTTTGGGACTACTCACAGTGGACGTGTGGAGTGGGTAGGAAGTTACAATCTGTTTGTCTTCAGACATTAACTTTTTGACCTGTATATTGAGAAGTATAATTTGGAAGCATAACTTAGCCATCTTGATGAAAGGGGTGTGTTATCTGTGTTAACTGTGTTTAATATGGCAGATGCTTTTATATAGTTGTACGCTCTGAAAACGCAACTGAAGAGGCAGAGGTAGAAAAACAAACAATAAAGATAGGAAACAAAGAGCGGTTGAAGGATCACAGACTAATGGAAGAATTAACCTTCAACAGGAAGAAAGCTGCCTTGTCTTGTCATAGAAGAGAATGTGTTCAGCTAGATTGTGAATGAATGAATGTCTGATAAAAACATGAGGTCAGGATTCTTCCCATAGGTTCTGTTTCCCCGTAAGTGTGAAATGAGTCTATTTTGTGTACCTTGTTGAAATTATGGAGGAGTGGGGATATTGAAATGATAATGTATCAGATTAGATGGGGGAAAAAAGTCATTATATTCATTCTAGGAAAGCATAATTTTATTTTTAGGAAAGTAATAGTTTATGCCGGCGATCTTCAACCTTTTTTCATCTCATGGCACACGTAAACTAATTACTAAATTCTGCAGCACACCAAAAAGACATATATATTGCCAATCTGACAAAAAAAAAATAGGTTTAATTTTTATTCATTTCACACAGGTGGCTACTGTGTTGGCTGTTGGCATTTTGTTTTGTTTTGTATGGTTTTTGCTTGATAATCTAAGGCAATGGTTGAGCCACTGTTTGCCACTCTATTGACTAATGAGCTTGCTGACCACTGATCTAAGGGAAAAGAGGTCGGTGCCCCTGACCAAATAGTCAGGTAGTGCATGTTTTAAACATTCTTGTGGCACACCAGTTGAAAATATTGTAAATGCTGAGAGAATGAATGAAAAAATCTCAGCCTTCTGTTACAAAACAGCTTTCCAAGAGGTAGTATAAAAATGACTGGAGGGCCGAGACCCATTTGGCTCAGTGGATAGAGCATCGGCTTGCGGACAGAAGGGTCCCAGGTTCGATTCCAGTCTGGGCATGTACCTTGCTTTCGGGCACATCTCCACTGTGGGGTGTGCAGGAGGCAGCTGATCGATGTCTCTCTCTCATTGATGTTTCTGACTTTCTGTCTCTCTCCTTTCCTCTCTGTAAAAAATCAATAAAATATTTTTAAAAATAAATGGCTGGAGGTCTCAGTAGCAGTTAGGACATAAACAAATATCTAAGTTTGCATGAATAAAGTGAGTGGTTAAGAAATAACTACAAATTCTGTATCTTACTACTCCTCTCTCAGCAGCTGTCTCCATGAAATAAGGCTGTCTGGTCCTCTCCATTCACCTCACTTGAATGCCTCTCCTTGGCAGATACTGAGTAGCCAGAATTACACAGAAAAGGAGATTCTGGGAAATTAGTTTCCTGTGGCAACCGAATAAACATCTGAAAAGAGGATATATTGACTAAAAGATGATCCCTATGGCAAGTGTTTTGAAGAGGGGTAATTTGTGGAAGCCTTCCACGTGTTTAAAGGACCTCTACATTTTTATAGTCTCTTAGAGCAGTGGTTCACAACCTTTCTAATGCCACTTACCCTTTAATACAGTTCCTCATGTTATGACCTCCGGCCATAAAGTTATTTTTTGTTACTACTTCATAACTGTCATTTTGCTGCTGTTATGAATCATAATGTAAATATCTGTGTTTTCTGATGGTCTTAGGTGCCCCTGCTAGTGGTTCTTAACCTGTGGGTCGCGACCCACAGGTTGAGAACTGCTGCTGTAGAGCCTAAGATCATCAGAAGACACAAATATTTACATTAAAATTCATTAACAGTGGAAAAATTACAGATATGAAGTAGCAACAAAAATAATTTTGTGGTTGGGGTCACCACAACATGAGGAACTGTATTAAAGGGTCGCGGAATTAGAAAGGTTGAGAACCACTGTCTTAGAGTATCAATCCTGCTTTAGGAGTATAGAATGTCCCTTAAAAACTACGTCTCCCAGCTTCCCGTGCTCTTAGGGATGGGGTATGTGCTTTAGAAGTCAAACATACTGTGACACTGGTTTGGCATAGTGGAATGAGGAAGAGGCGGAACACAGAGCATATGATTTTCCCACCCAGATTATAGGAAAAGCAGTTCAATTCTGAGCTCAGGTGAATTTATACACTTCTGTTCTGAAAGAGGCAGCAGTTCCATTGGTTTTCTAGGCTCACAGTGTGACCCTGGAAGTCATTGCTGAACCTCAGCCTAGAACCTGTCCTTCAACCATACCAACAACTCGGCAATGTTTCTAGACTGACTGGTAGGCCCCGTCTACTTTAATATGGCTGTGTTTTTAGGTGCCTTTGGCTGAGAACACAGGCCAGTCTTCTGTCATTGGAGAGATTGCTGAAGGCGTGGGGAAGTTGCTGTTGAGATGAAAGAAGGAGATGAGGATGAAGATCTAGAGAAGTGGATGAGCTAATGCTGCATCCTTGTACTGAGTTGTTCAGTTGACAATGACCCCAGTCTGTGTTATTTTTCTCTGGCAGTTCTTAGCAGCTTGGATTGTAGAGTAGAGAAGACAGATGTTTGGGTCCATAAGACTTGTCTTGACTTTGCAGTTGAAAGAATTAAGAACTGGATAGTTGATCCGTAGTCTCAGGCAAAGAAGTCATGGAAATGAGAATTGGAATCATATACAGTGGTACCTCGAGATAGGAGTTTAATTCGTTCCGTAACCTTGAGGCGTGGGAAACTAAGAGACGCTCGAGTCGAGGTAAACTGGTGGGTCGTGTGCAGCCAGCCGATCTGTACGATTACTCCTATCTCAAATGTTGCTCATATTTCAAAGCAAAAATTGCTCGCTCGAGGGCTTGCATCTCAAAAATCTCATATGTTAGGGCACTCGTATCTCGAGGTACCACTGTAAATGGAAGGCTACCCATGCTAATATGTCTCTGGAGATGATATTTTCTCTCTTCCAAACTTTAACTTCCTTCATGTGAGAACTGAAAGCCACTCCACAGGAAAGAATTCTTTGTCGCAATAATCAACTTAATGCCAGTTGACAACTGCTGCCCCATATGTGTCTAAAATCAAGATATTTAACGTGGTTCAAAGTTATTTACTGCTTAAATGTTTTATTCTTTGCTATCTGTATCGAAGGGATTATAGGACTTTATAAAAAAAATTACCTGACCTTTCTACCTATGCAGCATCTGTGAAAGAGGGTATCATTGTTTAGAAAGTTGCTAATAGAAAATATAATTGGACTTCTGCGTTAGAAAACCCAAGAGCTAATGTCCACAAAGGAGATTAAACAAACATCAACAAACAATCACATCACATTAGCACTTCCTTATTGTACCTGAACTTGAATGTTTTGCAAGAAGGTATTTTAAAAGGGGAAATGTGGAAGCTAAAGAATATTATCTCTAAAATATCATTTTTTATATGTATTCCTATTTCCTCCTTCCTCATTTTCTGGCTCTCCTACATTTATACATTCACAAACATTATACCCTTAGCTGTTTCTAGGTGATGAGGAGGTAGTGGTAAACAGTAAGAAAAAGGTTTCTACCTCGGTGAGATTTGCAGTTGATGGAAGAAACTGACATTTAACCAATTATTAAATACGTAATAATACTAAAGAGTGCTGGAAGAAAATAAAATCAGTGCCAGAGAGCACATAAGCAACATTATACTTTGAATTTCGGGATGAGGAAGAAGCTCTTTCTGAGAAGTTTATAGATTTGCTAAACCTGAAAAATGAATAGGGATTAGCCATTTAGAGAATGAGTATCACTTCATTCTAGACAGAGGTATCTCCACGTGAAAAGGTCCTAAGGCAAGAAATAACATTTCAGTCCCTACACAAAAGCGATCATTTGAGAAAAAAAAATTCAAACGTGCAGTATTTTGACATCATCAGAAACCAACTTCCTGTCATTGCTATAATATGCACACATACACATGTACACACACACACACACACACACACACACACGCACACACATTCTTGGGTTTGCCTTGTTATGACTGCTAAGAGCTCTCTTATATGCTGGTCCATTTGGAGAGAACAGATTTCAAATCTCTTGTTTCAGGCCCAAGCATAAATGTTTTTAAAACTTTTAATAAGAGAGTGGAGAGAGACAGAAAGAGAGAGAGAGAGAGAGAGGATTATGCTGAGCTCTGGATCTGAAAAAAAACAGATTTGCCAAGACAGTGTGTTTGCATGAGCTGAGCTGTCTGGGGCCTGGCCACCTGGTGGCCAAGCTTTCGTGTCTCCACTGCTAGGTGAAAGCCTTCGGCACGCTTGTTTCACTTCATTCCAGATCCTTCTGGCCCCGGATTAACCTCTTCCTCCAGCCCCAGGTTTGCGAACCGGGCAGTGTTCCTTCAGCTGCTACAAAGGATTTGAGAGCTTTCTAAGCCTCCCTTAAGAAAGTCCATTATGCATGCACTTTAGATCTGCAGCCACGGATTGACTTGCCAGGAGAGGTACCTTGGGCTTTTAGTGCATAAACAAGAGAAATAAAACACCTCGATATGACTGAAAGAAAGGGGGAGGGGGCAAACCCAGAGGATCCATTATGAAATGAAGGGTGCTCATTTATTTATTTATTTATTTATTTATTTATTTATTTATTTGGAAATTGATTTTATTGATTTTTTTTTACAGGAAGGAAGGGAGAGGGATAGAAAGTCAGAAACATCGATGAGAGAGAGACATCGATCAGCCGCCTCCTGCACGCCCCCTACTGGTAACGTGCCCACAACCAGGGTACATGCCCTTGACCAGAATCGAACCCGGGACCCTTCAGTCCGCAGGCTGCTCTATCCACTGAGCCAAACCGGTTTTGGCAAGGGTGCCCATTGAGACCAACAAGGAGGCCTGTGCCATCTGCCAGGGGATTCTAATCGATGACAAAGGAAAACAGAAATGTCATCAAGTGCCATGAAAGCAGCAGTGAGTGTGGAAGAACAGAGTGAACAGATAAACGGTGCTCAACTCTGACACCAGGCGAGACAGACTGCTCATTTTATGTCAGTCTGTGAAGAGTGATCCCCGAAATGCTAATCTTGCCATTTTCAGAGGCACTTCCAGCTGAAATCAATGGAGCGACAGCAAAACCCCACCAGGCCAGCCCAGCCCTGCGGTTTGGAGGATGCCCACGGCGTGTTTCTTAAACTGTGCGGCTCACTCCTCATCCGGTCCTGCCCTTCACGAAAGTTCCAGGGATCAGGGCTGGTGGCTCCTGCAGGCGCTGTGTGTGGGGGAACCGGGGCAAACTTCTCCAGGGCACAGCGTAGGACCTGGCTGTTCACCCCAACACACCCAGCTCCCCCTTTTCATCACCGGCCTTTGCAAGATCCCTTTACTGCAGTGAGATGCAGCCTCTCACGTGCACACACAAATGCATGCTTCATGGTCAGCCCTGGTGGGGAGCAGCGGTTCTCAACCTTCCTAATGCCGCGACCCTTTAAGACAACTCCCCATGTTGTGGTGACCCCCAACCATGAAATTATTTCCGTTGCTACTTCCCAACTGTAATTTTGCTACTGCTGTGAATCATAATGTAAATATCTGTGTTTTCTGATGGTCTTAGGCGACCCCTGTGATAGGGTCAATTGACCCCCAAAGGGGTCGCGACCCACAGGTTGAGAACCGCTGGTGGGAAGGAAGGACTTGGCAGAAAGAGGCCATATTTTGGGGGTGAGGGGGGTAACCACCAATACCTTGAAAGCCTGGGAAACAGCACCAAACATAAATGAGATAAAGTGGCTATAAAATAATATACTGAGTATAATAGAAAGTCAAAAATAAAAGTATCTTTTAACAAAGCAATGCGTATGGTAATATGCGAATATGCAGGTGGAATGACATTAAATGGCTTGAAAGGAGAGGCTGCCTTCTGCACCTCAGACTGGGCTGCAGGAAACAGCTCCAAGCACTGTACTGGCGAGGAAAGGTGCTTTGCAGGTGATTCAATTACTTCCAGCGGCATTGCTGTCAGCCACGCCGCTCTCCAAAACGCAGACTAATTCCTTCCGAAAGTTCTGAACAGAAGTACGGATCATATTTCTTTGATTTACATAGTAATCGTGTTCCGGGGAAATTCAATATATATTAAAAGTGTGCGAGAAATCCTTTTTTTATTTTTATGTAAAATGGAATTAGAGTCTAATGCCAGGTGATTATAAGTTGTTTTCCCTCCTCTGCTCTATAATTATAAACCTCCGGGATGAAAACTTGAGTGTCTTAGAGTGAGGTGAGGGGGGAGGGCGGGGAAAGGGTGTGGTCTGTGTTCATTCTGGACTTTTTCCCTGATCTCAGCCCTCATTCTTCCAGATGTATGTTTACCTGGAGGTCTGCAAGGGCATCTCAAACTTAAACATGGAAAGTGCTTTCTCGACCTGCACTTTTCTTCCTCTCAGTAAAGGTCATCTTGGTGACTT
>PVJN01054264.1:0-13460 GCA_004026805.1 Lasiurus borealis | reverse complement strand
GGAGGAGGAGAAGAAGAAGAAGAAGAAGAAGAAGAAGAAGAAGAAGAAGAAGAAGAAGAAGAAGAAGAAGAAGAAGGAGAAGAAGAAGGGAAGAAGAAGGGGAGGAGGAGGAGGAGAAGGAGAAGGAGGAGAAGGAGGAGGAAGAAGAAGGTAAAGATAAAAATTATGAACAACAAATACATATCTATCAACAAGTGAATCTAAAAATCAAGTGAATAAAAAATCTGATGAACAGAATAAACTGGTGAATATAATAGAATCAGGGGCATAGAAAGGGAGTGAACTGACAATTCTCAGGGGGGAAAGAGGTATTGGGGTATGGGACAAAAATTATGCACCAATGGCCAAAACAGGTTTGGCTCAGTGGATAGAGCATCGGTCTGTAGACTGAAAGTCCTAGATTCGATTCTAGTCAAGGGCATGTACCTTGGTCGGGGGCACATCCCCAGTAGGGGACGTGCAGGATGCAGCTGATTGATGTCTCTCATCGATGTTTCTAACTCTCTATCCCTCTCCCTTCCTCTCTGTAAAAAATCAATAAAATATATATATTTTTAAATCGTACACCTATAGATGAGGACATTGGTGGGGGGGGTAAGGACAGAGGGTGGGGTGGGAACTGGGATAGAAGGGAGCTATGTGGGTAAA
Organism: Lasiurus borealis; assembly: GCA_004026805.1. Classification (NCBI taxonomy): domain Eukaryota; kingdom Metazoa; phylum Chordata; class Mammalia; order Chiroptera; family Vespertilionidae; genus Lasiurus; species Lasiurus borealis. The sequence continues at coordinate 12,812 of PVJN01054264.1, read as the reverse complement.
AAAGAGGAACAACTGTAATAATCTGAATAATAAAGATTTATTTTTAAAAAAAATTAGTTGACTTGGGTGATGGGCAATATATAGATCTTGTAACATAAAAATTTACACCTGAAACCTATTTGATCCTATTAATAATGTCACCACAATTTATTTAATTATAAATAAGTAAATAAATAAATAATCATTGGACTGATTCAACTCAGTTACTATCAGGTTCTATTAACTCACTTCCTTCAATAAACATTTATCAAGCACCTATTATGTGCTAGGAAGTAATCAAAGCACTAGAAATATAGTCAAGAACAAAAATACCTATCTTCTTAGATTTACATTTAGAGAGGAAAAAAGACAATTAAAAATTAAATACATAGATAGATATATAGATGTCAGTTGATGATTTTACTATGGATAAAAATAGGCAAAGGAGGGGAATAGGACAGTATGAAGAATGCTTTTATAATAGAATTGATGAGAAATTTTTGCTGTTAAGTTGCCTGATCAGAAAGCTAAAGAAGGTGAACAAGTAAACCATGAGGAGTTGGGGGTGAGGATATTCCAGGTAGAGATAACAGCAAGATAAAAGCTCTGAGGTATGAATTCACTTGGCTTTGAACCTGAGTTTTAGGGGAAGGAGCAAGGGGAGTGGTATGTGTAGTGGGGCCTTATGAGCCATAGGACTTTGGTTATTATTCTGAATGAGATAAGCATTTGGAATTTGAACAGTAGAACAACAAAATCTGGCTTGCATTGTTAAGAGATCACTCTGGCTGCTGCATTGTTAATACACTTAAAACTCTCAAGGATATACAGTGGTACCTCGAGATATGAGTTTAATTCGTTCTGTAACCTTGAGGCATGGGAAACTATGAGACGCTCGAGTCGCAGTAAACTGGTGGGTCATGTGCAGCCGGCCGATTCATGCGATTACTCGTATCTCAACTGTTGCTCGTATTTCAAAGCAAAAATCGCTCGCTCAACCGCTTGTATCTCAAAAAACTCGTATGTTAGGGCACTCGTATCTCGAGGTACCACTGTAACTAGGATTATTTTTGCAATAATCCAAGCAAGAAATGATGGTGATTTAGAGGAGAGTGATAAAGGCAGAGGTAGTGAGACGTAGTATTCTGGATGTATTGAGATGATGCATGGTGAAATTTTCAGGGCTATAAATAACTCTCACATTTTAGAAATTGTAAAATAGTGCACAACATGCAGAGCTTTTATAGGAAATAAAAGAATTATGAAAGATTCTAATACAGTAAATGTATATTTGGTCACCAAATTTAGTAAGAATGCTTTAACAAGGATGCATTTGAATCTTAAAATGGGAGTTTGTGGGAAATAAAGAGAAATAATCTCTAACACAGAAAGTAGAAAGCTATGGAACTCAATAGTGCAGATATTAGTACAGGCTAAAATGTTATTATAACCCGGTAGGAATTATTATGTGAAGATAACAAAATATCCTCTATTTAATTTTTTGAAGCTAAATCATTGACCTCTCTATACAACTTCACCAAAACACATTCATAAATGCAAATAAAGTCCAAAATACTAGAGCTACATAAATATTAGTTTCTATATTTAGCCAGAAAAAAAAAATGTCAACTCGGTTACTGTCAGACCTGCATGTACCAAAATACAAAATGTCTCTCCGCTATGGTTGGCTACACTGGCCAACTTACCAAGGACAGGCCAGATTGCACTTGGGCAAAGGTGCAGATATAGCTCCTAAAGCATATTTTAGCCACTTCTATTACAATGAATGGAGGATGCTGCAAAGAAGGCATTCTCTTTCTGTGTCATATGCATTTATTCTGCCAACACATTTAGAACTGTGATAGAAAATTATGTGTACTCTACTGAACACCCACAAAGATGAACATTGAAGTATTACAAGCAAGTGTCAGTTGTACCATTATTTAAGAAGTTTCCTCTGTATATCTAAAATGTTAGGCAAAGAAAAATTTAATCCTCCAAAGCCTCTCTTTATGGGTTTAAAACCAGGATAAATTAGAGGTGAGAAATATTTATCTCTGAAAATAAAGAGCTAAGAATTTTCAATACTATAGTAAAACTCTGCTGTCATTGACACCTATTAATTATAAAAACTTCAGCAAAAAGACAATTGCAAATTCTTCTCTTACCTCCAATAGATAAAGCTTTCCTATAATTAAAGATTTATAAGACCAATTGAGGAGCAGAAAAGCATTTAAAGCAATAGTCAGATTCCTTGAATAATAGAACATAAAGAACCATGGCATTCCATCAACTCTCTCCAAAACCTGAAGCAAGATATGCTTCTATCTAGAACTTAAGAGAAAACAGCATTGGATCATCAACAAATGAAATGATGTAAGCAAAGAAAATGTAACAGTAAGGGACCTATATTATCTGCTGTATGAGCAAAGCGGTACAAACATCTCAGATCCAGTAAGATTTAATGGAACATTGTTTTAACTGTTGCCAACCTTTGTTTGTGACATAATATATGAGTAATAATAACCTCATTTAAAAATAATCAAAAGTTTTTATTAAAAGTGCACACATATGCCCAAAAATTTTTGTTGAGGTGATTGTATATTCCAATCTTCACATCCTGATCCGCATACCAGCTCATTTTAAATAGTTTATATTTAATAACTATTTTCTTTAAAAAATAATTTATGTTAAATATCTCTACAAGTCATTTCAATAGAAACTACATGGTTGAAAAAGCAACAATAAAATCTAATTAATTATTTTGGCTGAATAATTTACCAGATGAGTATTTGTCACATGAAATACCAAAATAGATCAGTCATGAATTATGATGAGTAATTTTCTGATATGTATTATGTCCTTTTGGGATTGAAGCTAGAACTGCTTTGCAAAAATATATTAGCAATGACCAGAGGTAGGAGCAAAGACAGAATATATCCAAACTATATCCCTAATATGTGTACCTTTCTTATGGAACTTATCAAAATACATGGAAATAGGCCCTGTTCAGTCTCTCTCATTAAGCCAATGTTCTTATTGAGGATGCTTTTGTCATGTTTGGGAATATTTGGCTATGTCTGGAAACATTTTTGATTATCATACTGGGAGGATCAGGATTGTTACTGAAATCTAATGTAGAAGTCAAGGATGGTACTCAACATTCTACATTGCCCAAGATAAAAGTATAGCTCCCAACAACAAAGAAGTATCCAACCCAAATGTCAATAGTGCCAAAACTGAGAAGCCCTGCATTAAACTATATATTTTTCCAGAGAAAAGTCAAAGTCTTTTATATTATTCTATTCCTCCAGATTCCTCAGCACCATTCCCATCATACAGTGTGCCTCTAATCAGTATTTGGTGGATGGATAACTGGGTTGAAAGAGGGAATAACGATGAATAAATGGACAGACAAAAGATAGATATAAATAAAGCAAAGGAAGAAATATTTCTAAACAATTGCTAACAAGTCATTTTATAAGCATTATGAGCTAAAAATGATCACACTTCATAAAAATGTAAATTTTATGGAAGAATTCATTATCTCTACACACACACACACACACACACACACACACACACACACAAATACTGTAACCATATACCAAATATACTCCCTAATTTGGTAGTTAGAATTAGACTTTTTCTAGGCACCCAAGTAATACATCTTGGAAACAATATACTAATGTCCCCAGTCTTAAGCAATGAGAAATTATAACTCTTTCACATCCTTATGTAAATTATTTTTTCTTATCACTTTTTGGGAGTAGTAGCTAACACAAATATAGGTATTTAAGCCATTGGGATTTTAGACAGTATAAAAAGCCAAAAAATTTGGAACAGTATAATAAGCCTGAAAGAGATGCATCAAAGTTTTAGATAAAGAAACAAGAAAATTATGAACTCTAAAAATGCGTCTGGAAATCTAAAAAGGGAAAAGAAAGCAAAGCAAAGAACTGAATACCAGAACACATTATTGTGTATATGGTTTGTATCTTCAGGGTTTCAAAAATAAAAGTGACTCCTGGTTGAATACCCAAAACTAGATGAAGGCATCTACCAGTCCTCTGAAAGAGTGATATGAGCCAATTTTTGCTCCAAGTAGATTGAGTATGTTCTGCAAGAACACTGAATCTTTTGTTCTCCAGGACTTTCATTTACCACCAAACTTTTTTTAATTAAAGGCCATGAAAGTTATGATTCTAACATTCACTCTAAACATCATGATTTCTTTTTCATACTGACATGGATTTGGTCAGTCTCTCAGGAGAGATTCTTCTCATTTATTTTCAAGTTTATAGTTGAAGAAAATATAGATAATTAGTATGCTACTAATCAACTTACAGAAATAAACCAGTAAGTATGTAAATGAATTTCTGGCCTGGCATATATAATACATCGTTGGCACATCTAAATCGTGAATAAGACAGAGTATTTGAGAATTCAGTACCTCTGTTTAGCCATTCCTATGCTTTATCACTCTAGAGTTCAAGATGTTTTTCCTGCTTCCAAATGAACTGGTTCTTTATTTTAAGTCTATATCCATGCGTCTGTTGCTCTGTAAAAGTAAAATAAAGATATTATCAAGAACCCTTTTAATGAATCCTTATAGTACTTGATTGAATTAAGTAACCACATTAAGTTGTCCCTTTCTTCTTATGATCAATTTCCATATTCCTAGATTCCTAAATTTGTAATTTTCTCCTAACTTTATTTGACATTGTGGTAGCCAAAGTAGATCTGAAGGAAAAAACAACTAAACACCCAACAAATCAAGAATTTTTTTCTATATAACAGTCAAAAATGATGGTAGACATGTCAGTAGACATGCAGGTGGGGTCAAGTACATTCTCAGGAAGAAACTTCACTAGTCAATCCTTCTCCAAACTTTGTGTGCATCACTTAGTTCTGGTCTCAAGAAATACCTGAAGTGAATATTGTCCTTTTTTAGCATCTCTGTAAATACAGAAATAAAACAGAGTAAGTGGTCTTGGCTTCTAATTTATATGAATTATTAATTTCCCTTCACTCCGATAGAAAAGGTTAATGAGATAAAAAGTAAATAAATCTTAGTTCTAGTCATCATTTGAAACACCAAATCCCTTGCCTATGCTAAAGGCATAGCATTGTGCTGATCCTGACTCCCTTCCACAGCTTTAATTTTACCCTAGGAACCTGAGACACACTTCTAGCACCAAGTAAATTCAGTTATTTGCTTTTCTCAACAATCTATATAGCTCTTTATTCACTCCCTAATGTGATCTGTTCCTTTTCCCTACATTATAACTTACCTAACCACATCAGAATTTAATTGACATCTGCAAATGAAAATTCTATCAACACTAGTTTCTGAAACTGAATTGAATATAACAATTCAAATTTTTTTGCTGTTGTTATATTGACTTTTCATCTTTCCACCTACCTGTTCTTAGACCACAGCATCTTCAGAGAACTAGAATACATTGATAACTGAGATTCTGTTTATATCAATACTATTACATAAAAATCTGAAAAATTTTTTAAAGGCAATTAATTGACAGCACTAGAGAATAGTGATCCAGTGCTGCTGCAGAGACTGGATTTGCTAACTTAGCTCATGTGGTCAAGGGAATTGTCCCTGGAACCCAGACAGTTTGGTAAGAACAACTGAAAGGAAAATCTTGTAATGAGTCACTGGAGATGAAAGACAATTTACCTGTCAATTCTACTCACTTACTGGTGGTTTAAAATGAGGCAGAATATCTGGGGAGTGTGAAGATATTTAAACAAAGTCATGTGAATCTTATTATAAATTTCAATCAGGTGAAGAAGCAGGAGAAATTGCTTAAGCATCTTTCATATTTATAAACAATGGCATGGGTGAAAATAATAGAGTGAACTGTTATTCATGTTGGGTGTCAAGGAAACTGAGATCTCAGGGGTGAGGATGAGTCAGCATGGAAGACAACAAGGCATTGAGAATGCTTCTAGGAAAAGGAACAGCAGATCAGGCGTGGAGGCAGATAGGAGTTGTGCATTTTTTACCCTACAAAACCTGCTCAAAGCTCTCCTTTTCCAGAAACCTCCTAGTATTGACACCAGTGCACATCAATTCTTCCAAGTCTTTTTGGCGTTTTCAGGGACCTTCATCCAAGCAAACCCAGCAATAAAATGTGCATAAAAACAAAACCAATTAAATATTACTTTATTTTTTAATGATATTCTTACATTGAATAGATGCTTACAAAAAAAATGAAACTAGACCACTTTCTTATACCATTTACAAAAAATAAACTCAAAATGAAAGCAAGATTTAGTATGAATCACAACCATAAAAATTTTAGAAAAAAAAACATAGGCAGTAAAATCTCAGACATTTCTCGAAGCAATATTTTTTCTGGCACATCTCCTCAAGCAAGAGAAACAAAAGAAAAAATAAATGGGACCACATCAAACAAAAAAGTTTTTGTAAAGAAAGCCATCAACAAAATGAAAAAACAATCCACTAAATAGAACATATTCATCAATTATATACTTGATAAGGAGCTAATATCTAAATTTTATTAAGAACTCATACTATTCATCTTCCCATGAGCCAGAAGCTGTGTGCGGGCCTTGCCTGGGGCTGCAGGCCCCAAGCCAGGATACCAGAAGGGCCATCTGTGAAGAAGTTTCACCATTTGGTCTCCCCCTTTGTGAGGCAGCAGATGGTCAAGACAGGGACAGCAGTAAGAAGCCAAATCCTGCCAGCTTCCAGTCCCTGTGGATCTAGGATACCCAGGTCCATGAAAAAAAAATTATTCCTTAGATTTGATCCAGATGAAGAAACCAGGTCTGGCAACAACCCACTGCCAGAACCTCTATGAAAAGGAAAGAGGAAGAAGAGGCTAGAGACCAAAAACAGAGTTTGGGTCCTGGCAGACCAGTCCTCCCAGTCGCACAGTGGAGACAATGGTTTAGAGTGTTTGGGGAGAGACAGCCCTGCAAGAGATTCTGAGAGGCTTCAGGTGGCTTCCAGAGGCTCACCTGGTGGTTCCCACAGTGCCGGCACAAACTGCATGTTGGTCCTGCACTTTGGTGGTGGCAGGTTCTTGGCATTTTATAAATGTCAAATATCTTGGAGATCTTCCCCAGTGGTCCAACTCACCTCTGACATCTTGCCTGAAAAGTTCCATCAAGTACAAGCCTTGGAAAATCTTGGCCAGGAGCAACCTATCTACTATACACTGTTGGACCAAAGAGACCTCTCAGGCTTAGGGAACATAATTAAGAATGAAGCCATGTACAGACCTGGAATCCATCCCTTTTCTCTCCCTTCATGCCTTAGACCTCAGCAATTTGAGATCCTTGTGGATCACATGGGGTAGTTCAGTACAGGATGACTTCAGGATAAGTTCCAGGGCAAATAGAATCACACACAGATCTATCAAAAAGAGCAGTGCCCTGCTGTGTACCAGGTCAGGAAGTAGGCCTTTGGCTTTCCAAGTGGCTTCCAGAGGCTCACCTGGTGGTGCCACAGTGCCAGCACAGGCTGCCACCTGATGAGCCAGAGCAAGTCCAACTTTCCTAAGGCACTTGGGCCCCTTCTTCATAAAACCTTGCCCTACAGGGACCATGATGCCTGAGTGTAGAGAAATGAGATGTGGGCAAGAATTGGGACGAGAGACAGGAATTAGAGGAGAGGCTGGGTCAGGAGGATATCAGTCCTATTGATATTCATCTCAGTGAAGTTATGTCTAAGACAGTTTTTACAGGGTAAGATTATTTTTTTCAAGTGTTGATTAATTCTTCCTATCTAATTCTGCCATTGTGAAAGATAAGAAAAGCTATGTTGACACATAAGAAAAAAGCCTCCCAGAATAACAGGGGATTAATGAAAATATAAGTCTGTGAAAATAGCTATGCCCCAATATTGCTGTTTGGGTTGTTTTTTTTTTTTCTTTTAAACATTGGTTAGTTTTAAGACACTCCATTTGATAATCAGAAACATGGAATTCTCTTTCTTCATCCCCTGCAGGGATCCAGGGATGAGGATGGAGTAGCACAAGGTTCATGCTCAGATTCAGCCTCTTGTCTGGGTCCTTTCTCGTGGGATGGTGATAACAGGAGAAGGGGTAAGGGTGGTGTGACCCAGGAGCTAACCTCCTTTCTGGTGTGTCCTGTGGGCTTTAGAACAGAGATATTTGTTTTCTCCTAAGGCAGTGGTTTTCAACTTTTCTAATGCCGCAACTCTTTAATATAGTTCCTCATGTTGTGGTGACCCCCAACGATAAAATTATTTTCCTTGCTACTTCATAACTGTAATTTTGCTACTGTTACGAATCATAATGTAAATATCTGTGTTTTCTGATGGTCTTAGGTGACTCTGCTGTAGAGCCTAAGACCATCGGAAAACACAGATATTTACATTATGATTCATTAATAGGAGCAAAATTACAGTTATAAAGTAGCAAGGAAAATAATTTTATCATTGGGGGTCCCCACAACATGAGGAACTGCATTAAAGGGTCATGGCATTATGAAGGATGAGAACCACTGTCATAAGGTGATATATTTGTGGCCATTGCTATGTGGAACCAGCAGGAATCAAAGGTTGTGGAAACACAATATAAATGTATTAGCAACAACTGGAAGAAACTAAATTTAAAAAGCATGTAAATAAAGCTCTTTATTAAAAGAAAAAAACATACTATTAAGCACCAAAAGAACAAACAATCCAATTAAAAATAGGTAGGTTGGCCATGTAAGCCCATGACTCTGATTCTCAGCATATGCACAGGGGGACTATGATTCTCAGTGCATGCAAAAGGGGACTATGACTCTCAGTGCATGCGAGGACTATGATTCTTGGTGTGTGCGAGGACTCAAGGACTATGATTCTAGACACTTGCACATGTGACCCCCACTGACACAAGGCAGCCAAACCGAACATCTGTGACTCTGATTCTCCATGCATGCGCAGGGGGAATCTTGGTACACACATGCTGGGACTCTGATTCGTGTATGCAAGGCCCCCGTTGATCCAAGGCAGCTCGACCAAGGGCCCATGACTCTGATATTTGGCGCATGTGCACCTGGGGGTGGGGGGGTGCTACAAACCCCAGAAGCTGCGCCACCCACCTGTAAGCGAGCTGACTCTGAGCACGCACATCTCCTGCAGACCCAGGGTAGGCATGCATCTCAGTGCCTGAGCTATTCAGTGTCTCTTGGGTTGTACAACACTCACACCACACCTGGCTCAGGTCCATAAACCTGGCACTTGGACCTTTTGGTGATACCAAAAATGGGTAGAAAATGAAACAATACCCAAAGGCAGAAAAGGAGGCATCACCAAGAAAAACACTAAATGAAATAAAGGCATGCAATATGTCAGAAAAAGAAATCGTAGTAATAGTCATACAGTTAATAAACTGGATGGATGAGAAAATTAACAACCTGTGCAAAAATCAGAAGGAAATCAAAAGTGATATAGCAACAATCATAAACATGAAAGAAGGTTTCAATAGTAGACTAGGAGAAGCAGAGGATCGAATTAGTGAGATAGAAGATAAGGTAGAGAAACAAGCCCAATCTGAATAGAAATTGGAAAAAAAAATTACAAAGCAGGAGGAGAACCTAAGGGAACTTTGGGACAACATGAAATAAAACAATATTCTCATAATAGGGATTATGGAGGACAAGAATAGCAGCAAAATTAGAGAACCTATTTGAAGAAATAATGACAGAAAACTTTCCTGATACAGGGAAGAAAAAAGTCACAAATGCACAGAGTCTGAAACAAGATGAACCCAAAGAGATCCACCCCAAGACACATTGTAATTACAATGACAAATGTAAACAACAAAGAGAGAATCTTAAAGGCTGCAAGAGAGAGACAGAGAGTCACCTACAAATGATCTTCCATCAGATTATCAAATAATTTCTCAACAGAAACACACCAAGACAGAAGGGAATGGAATGAAATATACAAAGTGATGAAAGGCAAGGGACTGAATGCAAGAATACTCTATCCAGGAAGACTATTAATCAAAATGGAAGGGGAAATCAGCAGCATCACAGACAAAAAAAAAAAGGCTAGGGGAATTTATTACTACCAAAGCCAGCAATGCAAAAAAAAAAAAAATCTTAAAGGGAATGCTGTAAAAAATAGAAATAGAAAGGGAGGAAGGAACACATGAATAATGAATACAAATGGCCACAAACAAGTTACCTATCAACAATAACATTAAATGAAAATGAACTAAATGCTCCAGTCAAAAGACATCAAGTGATTGAATGAATAAGAAAACATGACCCATCTATATACTATCTATAAGAGACCCACTTCAGAACAAGGGACTCACATAAACTGAAAATGAAGGGATAGTAAAATATCCTTCAGGCAATGGAAATTAAAAAATAAAAAAGCTGGGGTATCATACTTATATCTGCCAAAAGAGACCTCAAAGTGAAGGTCTTAACAAGAGACAAGGAAGGCTACTTCATAATTCTAAAGGGATCAATACAACAAGAGGATAAAACTCTGGTAAACATATATGCACCCTATGCAGGAGCACCCAAATACATTTTAAAAAAAAAAAACTTCTGGAAGATATAGGGGAGAGGTTGACAGTAATAGAATCATAGTAAGAGACTATAATACTCCATTAAAATCACTGAATAAATCCTATAGATAAAAAATCAGCAAAGAAATGGCAATTCTAAACACTCGCTAGATCAGATGGACTTAAATAAACATCTTCAGAACATTCCAACCAAAACTACAGAATATACATTCTTCTCAAGTGCACATGGGATATTTTCAAAGATAGACCACATATTGGGATACAGGCAAAGCCTATCTAAATTCAAGAATATTGAAATCATATTAAGCATCTTCTCAGATCACAATAACATAATATTAGAAATAAACAACAATACAGACAATCATAAAAATACAGATTCTTGGAGGCTAAACAGCATGCTATTAAACAATGTTTGGGTTACCAGAGAGATCAAAGAAGAAATAAAAAAACATCCTGGAAACAAATGACAATGAAAACACAACACTCCAAAATCTATGGGACACAGAGAAAGCAATCCTGAGGTGGAAGCTCATAGTATTACAGGCCTATCTCAAAGAACAAGAAAAATTGTTAATAAACCATCAAACTCTGTAACTTGAAGAATTGGAAAAAGTGGCAACAAGAAAAGCTCAGAGTCAGCGAAGGAAGGAAATAATAAAGATTAGAGTAGAAATAAATGACAAAGACACCAAAAATAGACTACAAAAGATCAATGAAACTAGGATCTGGTTCTTTGAAAGGATAAGCAAGATTGATGAACCTCTAGCTGGGCTCACTAAGAGGCAAAGAGAGAGGACCCAAATAATAAAATCAGAAATGATAGATCCAACATGGCAGCATAAGTGAACACCTACACAGCTGCTATGTACAACAATTTCAAAACTACAACTAAAAGACAGAATGGACATTATCCAGAACCACAGGAAAGCTGGATGAGTGGAAATTCTACAACTAGAAAGAAAGAGAAGGGCACACGGAGACCCAGAGGAGCTGCAAAAAGCTGAGGTATGGAGACGCACGTGTGGAGAGAGTGGGTGCCGGAGTGCCTGGTGGGCTTTCTCTGGCAGGAGGGGGACAAAGACTCCCAGCTGCATTGAACCCCTTATCCTACAGCACTAAACCCCACGTCCGGCCGGGACTCATACAGGGGAGTTCAGACTGTGAAGAGGGAGAAGTGCATGGAGATCTGGGGGAGACACAAAAGGGTGGAGGTCTGGTGGTGCACACAGCACTGTGTGCAGAGGACTGACTACTGGTTGTGCCACTGGCTTTTGCAAGTAAGCAGGGGACAGAGCCTCCCAACTGCGCCACTTCTAACTCCACTGAACCCCAGTTTTGGGCAAAACCCTGGGGACCCAGACTCATATGGTCCCAGAGCTCAGGGGACCTGGAAAGGCAAAGCTCTAGAGGTACTGCGCAAGCACACACATGCACAGGGACTGCTCCAGCGATAACACTGTCACGTGAGACTCAGGGGCAGTGCAGGTCGAGTCTGACTGGAAGGCAAGGCAGTCCCTTAAGCCCTGAGACTCCACCCATCCCAAGCTCAACAGAGAGGCTTCTGCAGTTTTGCAAGTCTTTTATCATAAGGCTGAATCCAACACAGAAGTTTTCCCGGCATAGTGAAAATGCCGAGACAAAGGAAGAGATCACAAACAAAAGAAAGGGAGGAAAACAAATGACTGAATGTAGAGTTCAAAACCACGGTTATAAGGCTTTTGAAGAATATCCTAGAAAAGATGGATAAAGTTAGTGAGACCCAAGAGGAGATGAAAAAGAACCAACTAGAGATGGAAAAAAAAAACAACGAGATATGGAAAAGCACCAACTAGAAATTAAACATATACTGACTGAAATAAAAAATATTATTCAGAGACCTAACAGCAGACTAGAGAAAGGCAAGAATCAAGTCAAAAATTTTAAATACAAAGAATCAGAAAATACTCAACTGGATAAGGAAGAAGAAAAAGTACCCAAAAATGGAAAGATAATGTAAGGAGCCTCTGGGAGAACTACAAGCGTACCAACATCAGAATTGTAGAGGTGCCAGAAGAAGAGAGAGAGCAAGATAGTGAAAACCTATTTGAAGAAATAATGACTGAAAACTTCCCCCACCTGGTGAAAGAAATAGACTTACAAGTCCAGGAAGCACACAGAACCCCATATAAAAGGAATCCAAAGAGGACTACACCAAGACACATCATCATTAAAATACCAAGAGCAAAAGACAAAGAGAGAATATTAAAAGCAGCAAGAGAAAAACAGTTCATTACCTACAAGGGAGCA
>PVJN01054263.1:0-13460 GCA_004026805.1 Lasiurus borealis | reverse complement strand
CCCAGGATAATAATGGCGACGGCCGAGGGTGAGTAACGGGCATCCGAGGGCTCCGCCGGGGACCCCTGCTCTCCCGGGGCCTTCGCCGCCTGGCCCCGTGCGGACACGTGCGCGCCCGTGGCCCTGACCCCAGCCCCCCCCTGGCAATGCCCGGCCTCCCGGGGCCGCCCCTCCGGGCCGACGCGCGGGCGCACACGTGGCCCGGGCGCCGCCGGGCTGTGCGCTGTAAATAAAGCGCCCCCGGGCCTCCCCCCCGAACTTGTTCTGAAACAGCCAGAAAACTGCGTCTGGGATGAAGTAAGGAAGAAAGTGAAGGAAAGGGATAGTAATTAGAAGGTGGGGGGGGGGCAATGGGGAGATATGTATAAAAAAATTAATTAAAAAAAATAAATAAAATCTTAAAAAGAAAATTAAAAAAAATCGATTTTTGTCATCAATAGTTACTGAAAAACAACAGGGACATCATCTGTTGACCTTTCAAAACTAGATGACCCTGCTTGTTAGGTTAATAATAACCTTCTGTTCCAGAAAGTTAGTAATGGGACCTACTGAAAAATTTTAATAGTTTCTGCCCAGATTTTGGGGTGTGTTGTTAAAGTACCCTGGTGGTGTGCCAGGGTGGCTTGCGAGAGCTCTGAAGCTACCAGGCAAAAAGTGTGCTTGCTGCTTCACCACGCATTTATCATGCTTACATCATCAGTTTGTTCACACGTCCAGTGTCTGAATTTATATTGAACCAAAATCCTTGTGTTGGCGGGTCAGTGCATTTTCTTCCACATAGGAAAATGGAATTTAGGTTAAGAATTTTAGACTAAACAGAAAGGTTCAGATGGTAATTGCTCCATGAAATCAAGGTACTAGATTAGAATTTTCCTACCATATCTCTAAACTGGTAGAATCTCAAAAATCTTTTTTTTATATATATGTTTTTTTAATTGATTTTTTTTTTACAGAGAGGAAGAGGGAAAAAGAGTTAGAAACACTGATGAGAGGGAAACATCATCAGCTGCCTCCTGCACACGCCCTAGTGGGGATGTGTCCACAACCAAGGTTCATGTCCTTGACCGGACTCGAACCCTGGACCCTTCATTTCCCAGGCCAGTGCTCTGTTCACAGAGCCAAACCGGTTAGAGCTCAAAAATCTTTACTCTCACTTTCTTCTACTTTGCATATTCTTGGCAAGTTCATCCTGCCAAAATGTCACTCATGGTCTCTAAAAGGGACTTCTTTGCTCAAAAAGTTCAGTGCAATTCAAGAGCTTTTAAAATACAATGTGAAGACCCTTTCGTTCACATCAGGCATACTGCTTCCTTCCTACCTCTTCAAGCTTAACTTTGATTTTTCACTATTGTGATCTTAAGCCTACATTCCAGAAAGGTTATTTCACTGAGTTCACTGCTCTCTCTGTGTGTTTATTTAGCCTGTATCTTCCAGAACAGTGCTGTGTAGTGAAACCTTACGTAATTTTGTTTTCTACTTGCCATGTTTTAAAAAGTAAAAAGAAACCAGTAAATGAATTTTAATATATTTTATTTAACCCAATATACCCAAAATAGTATAATCTCAATATATAATCAGTATTAAAATTGTGATATTTTGCACCTTTTTTTATATTGAAATCCATTGTGTATTTTAGAGTTGACTTACATCTCAGTTCTGAGTAGCCACATTTCCAAGTATTTCATAATAGGGGCTACCTTAATGGTCAGCAGACTCCTAGTGATTTTACCGCTTCTCTGTGCAAGTTCTATACTTTGCAAGACTTACCAGTATAATATGTTTCAGTTCCATGAAGTAGTCTCAGTCCTCATTAGTCTTTTCTGAATACATCCACTAATTTGTAGCAGGCATTTTTAAATATATATATATTATATTGATTTTTTTTTTTTTTTTACAGAGGAAGAGAAAAGGAGAGAGTGAGAAACATCAATCAGCTGCCTCCTGCACACCGGGAATGTGCCCACAACCAAGGTACATGCTCTTGACCGGCATCGAACTTGGGACCCTTCAGTCTTCGGTCCGAAGCTCTACCCACTGAGCAAAACAGGCTAGGGCTGTTGCAGGCATTTTGATACTTGTAGCATGTTTCTCAGGATTATAATTGAAATTCCTACCCTATTTAATGACTAGGTTAAAAAGTATTGATTCACCTAAATACTTTAGTTGAGGGGCAGTAGGTACAAACTTTGTTTTGCCTCTTACCTAACCTAGGCAACATCTTGACTTTTTCCTGTCTCTGTTATCTCCCAAAGAGAATCAATTGTTCTTAAAATTTTACCTTTTATCCCAGCTGGTATGGCTCAGTGGTTGAACATTGAGGGTAGTCTTATTTATTATTTAAGCAAGTAAGCATTTACAGAAGCCAAAATAGCAGGATTAAAATTTCAAACAGCAGTTTTTATATAAGATGGATGCTTCAGAAGGGCCTTTTAAACCTTGTCCATGAATCAATCCTATCTAATAAAAGTAATATGAAAATTGATCATTCCCTCATACACCCCAAGCCACGCCCACCAGCCAATCAGAGTGAGTATGCAAATTAACCCAACCAAGATGGCTACGGCCACAGAGAAGCAGGAGGAAGGCTTGGGTTGCCCCTGGCGATGGAGGAAGTCAAGCTTTCTGCAAATCCTGCCATCCAGGCCTCTGCTTAAGGCAAAAAAGTTTCAATGGCTGCTGCTGCAATGGGAGCAGAAGGCTTGTCTCTGCTCCAATCTACAGTTTCAATTGTAGAAGATAAATAAATCCAGGATACCAGAGCCTCGGGTTGGGTTGCTGAGGGGTGTGGCCAGCCTGCAAACCACCACAGGCCCCTCGCCCAGGCCATACCAAGGGAACACACACCTTGATCCAGGACACCCTTCAGGGCAAACCAGCTGGCCTCCATCTATGCACTAGGCCTCTATCCTATCTAATAAAAGAATAATATGCAGATTGACCATCACTCCAACACATAAGATGACTGCCTCCATGTGGTCTAAAGATCCTGCCCCCATGTGAACACAAGATGGCCACCATAATATGGCCAGCAGAGGAGGGAAGTTGGAGACAACTGGGCCTGAAGGGAAGGGCAATTGGGGGATGACCAGGCTTGCAGGAGAGGGCAGTTAGGGGCAAACAGGCTGACAGGTGATCAGGTTGGCAGGCAGAAGCGGTTAGGGGCAATCAGGAAGGCAGGCAGGTGAGCAGTTGGGAGCCAGCAGTCCTGGATTGTCAGGAATGTCCAACTGCCCAGGGGTTCGGGCCTAAATGGGCAGTCGGACATCCCTCGAGGGGTCCCAGATTGGAGAGGGAACAGGCTGGGCTGAAGGACCCCCCACCCCTCCACTGCACTGGTCCTCTAGTACATTCTAATAGGAGATGGGGATTCATCCTCTAAATTAGGTACCCTGCAGTGGCTCACCACTTTAATTAAACTAAATTGTAATTGGTTTGTTTTGTGGTTCCCTCCACTAGCTGGAGATTACCTGCTTCCCCAACTCTGGTGAAGGTCTTATCTCCTGCCATTTATTTCTACCCTTCACTGCTGCCACCCTCCCCGTCCTGCAGCAATGTACACACAAGTGCTCCAGATATATTGACTTCTGCCATGTAACTTTTCACCCCATTGTCTTTTTTTCATTACCACTACCTACCCCTTTCCCTCTTCAGGTTAAATTTTGATCATTCCTCAGATCTCAGCCTAATCCTCGTGTTGTTCTCTGAGGTCTAGGCTAAGATAGATGACCCCACTATGAACCTGTGATCCCATAGTCTATCTTCCTTATACTTTACTTACTAGATGTCTTATTTAATTTCAGCTTCCCTCAGATTTACGTCACTTGACAGCATGAACTTTGTCTCCTTTACTGGTATATCCCTACTACCTGGCACATGGACATTAAAAAATGCTGATACTGAGAATGAGTTATTTCTCCCCTTGGAAATCTTAAGACCTCATCTAGGTCTTACAACCTGCATCAAAATTGGGTTCTCTTTTTTTTTCCGTTTCATTGTTGTTAATCCTCACCTGAGGATATTTTTTCCATTGTTTTTTAAACTGATTGGAAGGGAGGGAGAGAGACAGGGAGAAACACTGATGGGTGGGGGATTGAGCCTGCAACAGGTACATGCTCTTGACAGGAATCAAAACTGGGACCCTTCAGTTTGCAAGGCCGGCAGTCGACCCACTGAGCCAAACTGCCTAGAGCAAAATTGGATTCTCTTGTCTTTACTTCTTCAGAGTTTTCTGCAACTGTTAAGAGAAAGGGTGAATTAAGGGTGGGAGATTGGGAAGCAGGATTGAGAAAGGGAAAAATGCTTCCAAGTGGGCGTAACTGTTGGTGAAGAGCCTTCCCTTGCACATTAACTTGAAATTGGGAACCAATTTGGCTGAACTTGTCTATTTCGTCTCCATGGAAAGCAGAAGTCAGGAAGAATAAAGCATTCCCTCTTCCCAACCCTGGTCTCCTGCAAGCTAGGTTAGTTATTGTATATATGTGAAAATGCTAATATGTTTACATTAATTTTAATGGATCTTAATTCTACTTCAGTTCTGCTCTGAGAGGTTGATAGTGGAAAGACTACAGAATTTGATAGGAGATTCAGAATTTTGTCTGGCTGTGCCATTTCCTAATTTGTGACCTCTACCTTTTTAATACTTATTTCCTAATCGCTATAATTATTTACATAATAGTTCTTCACAAAATTGTGTGAATCAAATATGATGCATGTGGAAGTACTTTAGAGTATATGGTAAGCTCCAATGCAGATGAGTTTTTTATTATTGTTCATTGATTCATCATTCTAAGTAGTCTTCACTATTTAGCAAAATTCTTCCTGAAATATGTTTCTATTCTATTTCCACAGTACTGAACATTGGTAAAAAGCTCTATGAGGGTAAAACAAAAGAAGTCTATGAATTGTTAGACAGCCCAGGAAAAGTGCTCCTGCAGTCCAAGGACCAGATTACAGCAGGAAATGCAGCCAGAAAGAATCACCTGGAAGGAAAAGCTGCAATCTCTAATAAAATTACTAGCTGTATTTTTCAGTTGTTACAGGAAGCAGGTAAGTGGCTCTCCCAGTAGCCTCCTCCTTCATGTGCTCTAGTTTTTTCGGGGAGAAATGACACATTGTTTGTATTAACAACATGTTGATTACTAGTTATATATTTTTTTAGTTATGATAGGAAGCAGGCTTCCCCCACAGCTTCCCTTCATCAGGGAGGTATACACACAACACACTCTAATCTCTTCCATGGGTAGATGACACTATTTGTATTAACATTTTGTTTGGATATGCCTCACAAGTAAGCTTATTTAAATCAAACCAGTAACTCAGATTTCACTAAAACACCTTACTTGGTTTGGAATTAGTAAGTAGTAGTAGTTAGTTAATTAAGAGGAATCTTCCCCTGTAACTTCTAGGACATCTTCCTAAGAGAGACTTACCCATGAAGGATCTTAAGGAATGTACCTGTGAAGGAAGCAAATTCTGATGTTGGGCATCTCCAATTGATGAGTTGAAATTTAGTCCCTGTAATTCTGTGTTCCATCCTTGGAGATAATACAGAATTTAAAATTCCTCTCCCACTTGAAATCTCTGAAAAGTGTTTGAAGACTAACCACATTTCATCCTGCTATTCCCCAAGTGAGGGATTTGGACTAGATCAAAGATCTTCAGGATTATCTCTTACTCCAAAACTGAAGATATTCCAATAGAGAATGGTAAAAACAAGATCAGAACATTCTTTGGAGTGAAGGAAGGGGAATTAGGATAATGTGTTTTTCTTCAGGAAGTCACTCAACAGCTGATTGATTGGTCTGTAGTGTATGAAATCTTAACCTGTAAAAGATTTGCACTCTTTCCCTGTAGTAGTCTTATTGTCTTGGATCATTCAACCTTTGAAGCCTCTGGTTCCTTACCTATAAAATAAAAACTTTGTTCTTTATCTTAGTTCTCTTTTTATAATTTAATAATTTTGTCTCCTTATATTTGCACTTTCTCCAGTTTCCCTTAAATCAAAAGGGGAATTTAATAAGTTTGTTTCCAGTCAAGGTAAACATGCCTGCCTTATACAAAATAACGTATTTTATGCAGCCTCGTCAAATTCAGTGCCTGCCACACCCATGACAAGCACTGGCCCAGAAGGCTGCCACAGAAACACTGTGGCGCATGGGCCCTGATCCCTTTTGCTGGGCTTTAGGGATAAATTTGGCTACAGACATCAAGGAAAACAAAAAACAAAATAAATTTAAGTTAAATACATTCTGTCAGTACATAATTGGTTCTAGGTAGTTTTGTCTCTTCCAAGTACCATTTCACTGTTTATTAATATTTACCCAAGGATAGTTTTTCCACTGATTTTTAGAGAGAAAGGGAGGGGGAGAAAGAAATATCGATGTGGAAGAGATACATCTATTGGCTGCTTCCCGCACTGCACCCCAACCAGTGCTGGGGATCAAGCCAGCAACTCCTGACTGGGAGTTGAACCTGTTATTTAACACTGTAAATTGTTAATAAATTAGTTTCTAAGTACCTACAGTAATTGCACATAGCTGTGGGAATGTGTGTGTGTGTGTGTGTGTGTGTGTGTGTGTGTGTGTGCGCGCGCGCACATACTAGTATATCCACTTTAAAGAAATGGAAGGTAAGTACAACCCAAGCTTTTTTTTGTTTTTGTTTTTAACACTATTGATTTTTTACAGAGAGGAAGGGAAAGGAATAGAGAGTTAGAAACATCGATGAGGGAGAAACATGGATCAGCTGCCTCTCGCACACTCCCTACTGGGGATGTGCCCACCACCAAGATACATGCCCTTGACCAGAATCGAACCTGGGACTTTTCAGTCCGCAGGCCGACGCTCTATCCACTGAGCCAAACCGGTTGCAGCCCAAGCTTTTGTTTTCTTATTTAATAAGGCACTATCAGTACACTTTCTAGGGTTTAAGAACAAGTAGAGTAGAGTGATCCAATTTGTTTAGGGTTCTCCTAGTTCGACTTTGGAAGTCTTGCATCTCACGTAACTAGGAAAGTTGATTACCTTAAATCAGTGGTCGGCAAAATCAGTGATCGGCAAACTCATCAGTCAACAGAGCCAAATATCAACAGTTGTATTGGACACATTTAACATAATTGAAACTTATTGGCTCACAGGAAATGTTGGAAGTGTTTTCCAAGCTTTATACAGTGGTACCTCTAGATACAAGTGCCCTAACATATGAGATTTTTGAGATACGAGCTGTCAAGCGAGCTATTTTTGCTTTGAAATACGAGCAACAGTTGAGATACGAGTAATCACGCAGATCGGCGGGCTGCATACGACCCACCAGTTTACCTCGACTGGAGCGTCTCATAGTTTCCCACGCCTCAAGGTTACAGAACGAATTAAACTCGTAAAATTAAAAGAAAACCTAGATTTTATAAAATTCTTGAATAAATTGGTTTGAGGACATTAAGAGTTCTGTTAAGTTTTATGTAATTTTTACTTGCTAATCCTATATAATAGAGGTGATATGCAAATGGTTGTTATACCATGATACATATAAGGGCTGATCAGCAGGAAGGCAAGGCAGCGAGGCAAGTGGCAGTGAGCTACAGGCACACGGATTCGTGTGCAGGGCCACTAGTAGGTCAATAAATGCTATGTCTAATTGACCACCAGTGATCTGTTTAAAATTGCTTTCTTTACAGCCAGGATTATGTTCCAAATTAAGGTATTTCTAGAAATTAGCATGGGAAGAGCACAAGAATGAGAACCAATAAATCAGGATTCTAGTTTTCTTGTCACCCATGAACAAACTAAAATACTGAGCAAATAACAGGTATTAAGTAATACTGTTTTTCCCTGGAAATTATATTATATGCTGTACCTGAATTATAAGATTGTGGATTTGGTCTTTAAAAATCAAAATTTAACCTTGAAATTTCAGCTCTCCCACAAAAATGCACTGAAATTACATTTAGGTGTAAGAGTAGTGATATGAATAACAATCCTACAGTTTCCAAACCATGGATAGGAAGCTAGGCAGCCTTTATACATGGATGACCCCAGGAATATGTGGAGTGTTTAGCTGTCATACATGGTAATTGTAATTCAGAGTGTGAAGTAACATATTTACATTTTCTTAGTAATCTTGATGCTTTAGAATTTTGTAGACAATAGACAAATGGTGGGAATTCTTTTTCTCATCGTATGTAGTCATGAAATTTGCTTTAATGGTTAGCATGTGTGTTAAAAGGAGTCATATTTAACTGGATCAGTCTTTATGGAAGCTTTTTTTTTTCCTTACAGGGTGATTACCATAAAATTGATTCTGTGCTTTTGGTTCCCTTAGGTGTGTTCATATCGCAGGGTGGGGGCTGGGAGGAGTTTCTCAGGGTAAAAGTAACTTGTTTATATTTAAGCAATAGATTTGGACAAATGAGCAAATATGACTAATGATTAACAGGTCTGAAAAAGAAGAGCTCTTGAAGCCAGGCAATGAGGCACATAGTTAATCCCCTTGAGTTAAGGATTGATGTCAATCACCTGCCCATGAGCCCAGTCATTTCCTCTTTATGCAGCATATCACAGTTTACCCTGTTTCCATTGATTTTACTGGTCAAACCCAGAGGAAATGCAGAGAAATCAGCGTAGGTTTTGAAACTGGAAAGTGCACTTCCACGTCCAGGCACCATTACTCACTGGCAGCATACCCTAGAGTTTCCACTTCATTTCTTTGACTCTCTGCTTCTTTCCCTGTAAAATGTAAATTATAATACCTACCTCAAAAAGGTTATGTTTGGTTAAATAAGATAATGCATAAAACACTCTGAACAGTGCAGAGTTTTTCATAAATATAGATTCCTTTCATGTATGGATACATATATATGATCAAAGATCTCCAATCCTTTCCTAAGACTACTTTTGTCTTAGAGGATAAGATTGGCAATGAAGGTACAAACATTGCAGCCTTGAGATAAATATTATTATATTAAGCCCCTATAGGTTCATTCATTCACATTAATGCTCTGGTATTACTTTGTATTGGGATAAAACAACACTTTGGGGACAGGCAGTATAGTGTAGTGTAGTGTAGTGGTTAAGTGGGCAGCCCACAGAGTTCAGTGTGGGTTGGAAACCCTGCTATACCTACTACTAGCTGATGTAACTACTGGGCCTCTGTCCTTATCTGTTTTGTTGGCTAATCATACCATCTGCCTTATCAGGTATTATTAGGGTTAAAAAGAAAATAAATTAGCAATGACTGACAAATTAGGTCTTGATGCTTTTAAAAGTTATTTTGTGGCAAAATATACATACATAAAATTTACCGTTTTAACCTTGTTTAAATGTACAGTTCTTGCCTATGCAACCATTACCACTATCCATTTCCGTAACTTTCATTGTCCTAGACAGAAACCCTGACCTAGTAGTTCTATATTCCCCCTTCTCCCTAGAGTTTGAATAAGAGAGACGGGAGAGAAAGGACAATTATTTTATTTGCTCTTGGCCAAATTGGCCATTATGTCTCTGCTGTTACTTTTTGAGTGATTCTTTAAGGATAATTTGCTTCTAATATTAAGAGAACAAAGCTATCCAAAATTTTAAGTTTATAGCTGATTGTGCTAAGTATATCGATATTTTACAAGGCCTGTATTATAATGGATGATAGAACATGAGAATCCTGCAACCAAATCTAATGATTTAGTGCCACTTCGATAAGTTATGTGCCTTGTGCAAAGTCAAGTACTCATGGATAGAAGATGTTCTCAATAAGTATTTTTTTGAATGAAAAAATTAATGAGTGACAAAGATACTGGGACTTGGATCTTCTGATCCAGTGTATATTTTGCCATGTGACATGAAAATGAAATAGACCTGAGTATTTTGATAAGTAGTAGTAAGACATAGTTATTTTTTCCTATTTCTACTTTTTAAAAATTATACTTATTTTTGATAGTGTCATTTATGGGAACTGTAATTAGCTAGATGGGGATTGTTTTTTGTAAGGATAGAGTTTTATTATGCCTCAGATCTGTTTTCTAAAATACAATTTTAATGGTGTTTTTTGTTTTTGCTTTTTATTATTCATATATAGGTATCAAAACTGCTTTCACCAAAAAATGTGGGGAGACTGCTTTCATTGCACCTAAGTGTGAAATGATTCCAATTGAATGGGTTTGTAGAAGAATAGCAACTGGTTCTTTTCTCAAAAGAAATCCTGGTGTCAAAGAAGGGTACAAATTTTACCCTCCTAAAGTGGAGATGTTTTTTAAGGTATTTATGTATCTGTCTTACTATAACATAACTACAAACTTAAAACCAAGTCAAGAAATTTAAACATTAAACCAATGATGTTTCTCTCTCTATCTTGATGTTTTCATCTCTCCCATTCCCTCTCAAAAAATAAAAAATGGAAAACTTTATATTATAGTTTTCACTCCAGAAACATGTCAATAATGTATACTTCCATTAGCAATCATAATTGAGCTTTGGAAAGGAAACACCTTTGAAAATCTGTCTTACTTTTTACCAAGGTGACTAACAAAAATAACATTAGCAATTACTAGAAAGAAAACTAACAATTCAAAAAAAAAATGTACTGTTGAAGAGTTTGAAGTAAAGGCTACTATGAGGGGTCTTTTATATTTTAACTAGAGGCCTGATGCACAAAATTTGTGCAAGGGGCTCAGTCCTTACTTTGTCTGGTCTAATTAGCATATTATACTTTTATTATAGATACAGAAAAACTATTATCAGTGTCTCTTATAAGCAAGAACATACAGTAAAGGAAGTTAGTGGTTATGAATTTGTATTGGTTTTCTTTATTGAAACTGCTTTTCTCTTCCCATACTTGTGTTTAAATTAGTTTCTAGAGATAGGCCGAATTATTTCAATACTTTATAATTAGAATATTGCCCAAATGTTTTAAGTTTTAAAGTAACTATTGAAAGTAGATCAACTGAATATATTTGCTGTGAATTAAAGAGAATTTTAAATAAAATTTAATCTTTAGAGGAAATTTTTTAGAGAAATATTTCTGAGGACTCATGCTCAAAGAAAAAAGTCTTCAGATTATTATTTAAAAAGTTCAAACATCTTATATTTAAACTAGAGGCCCAATACAGGCCTTCCTTCCCCAGCTGCCATCACCAGCTTCCCTCTGGCACCTGGGAGCCAGGCTGGCTTCCCTTGGGCCACCTGCAGGCATCCAGTACCTGGCTTTGTCAGGAATGACATTTGTAATGATGTCTGATCTAATTAACTTATTATTCTTTTATTTTGTAGATTAATTGTAGCCCTATACTTTATTTTTCAGGATGATGCCAATAATGATCCACAGTGGTCTGAGGAACAACTCATTGCTGCAAAATTTTGCTTTGCTGGACTTGTTATAGGCCAGACTGAAGTGGATATTATGAATCATGCTACACAGGCTATTTTTGAAATATTGGAGAAATCCTGGTTGCCCCTGGACTGTACACTGGTTGATATGAAGGTACAAATAAAATGGAGATTTGAAAGTAAAAAATTACAGCTGAGAAATGACTTTGGTAGTATAATTTAAAAAGCTTTTCTTTGGTGATCTGCTGTTTCTAGATTGAATTTGGTGTTGATGTCACCACCAAAGAAATTGTTCTTGCTGATGTTATTGATAATGATTCCTGGAGACTCTGGCCATCAGGAGATCGAAGCCAACAGAAAGACAAACAGGTAAGTAATACTTCAGGGTTGTTGTTATTTTTTATTCATTGCAATATCAGGCTTCTGTAGAGGAGGAAGGAAAAGTGGCAGGAAAGAAGGGCAATTATTATTTACTAGAGGCATGGTGAACAGGGCGGGTGTCCTTTAGCCCAGCCTGCAACCTCATAATCTGGGACTGCTCATGGGATGTCTGACTGCTGGTTCCCGATCCTGTAGGGATCCTCTTGCAATCCAGAATCGCTGCCTCCTAACCGCTGGGGTGCCTCATCACCCCTATCCACTCTACCTACTTGCCTCATCGTCCTTAACTATTTGCCTGCCTGCTTGATTGCCCCTAACCACCTCTGCCTCAGCCCCCACCACCACAGCTTCATCAGGAAGGACGTCCAGAATGACGTTCGGGAGGTTGTTTGGCTGTCTGCTCTAATTAGCATGTTACACTTTTATTATTAGAGACTAGTGACCTGGTGCACAAAATTCATGCACATTAAAAGGGAATTAATTAAAGGTAGTATTTTAATATTGTTATTTGCCTTTTCTCTATAATAGAAGTGTCAGAGATGAAAGAAAATTAGTAAAATGTATATGAAAATCTCCCTCCTGTAAGAGTTTGGGGTGCTCCATGAGACCCAGAGTCAAGTTCCCGCCCAACAATGCGTGCACCTAGAAATTGTGCAAGGCCTAAACCTGGCTAGCCCCACCCTCATCAGCCTCCTCAAGTCCCTCAGTGCAGCCACAGGTCCTCTGGCCTGGCCTGGCTTCAGATCCCCCGGGCCGAGTGCGAGGGTGCAATGACCATTTGCATATTAGCTCTTTTTTATATAGGATTATGATTTAAACCTTTGTTGTTTTAGTCTAATTCAGGAAATGAATTCATAAACTCAGATACAGTTTCAGATATACCCTTTGCTATGCAAACTCTTCATAATCTGTATCCAAAACTGAGAAACCAAATAATTTCAGATAGCAAGAATATTACTAATTAGAATACTTGCAGCCTCAACATTCTGTCTTTACTTTCTAGTCATATCGTGACCTCAAAGAAGTAACTCCTGAAGGGCTCCAGATGGTAAAGAAAAATTTTGAGTGGGTTGCTGAAAGAGTAGAGGTAAACCTTTTGTTGTAAATCCACATTAGATTATGTTTTTTTTTTCTTTTTCAAAAAGGAAAACAGCCTTGGCTGTGGTGTGGCTCAGTTGATTGAAATGTCAATCCTGTGCACTGAAGGGTCTTAGGTTCCATTCCTGATGGGGATGTGCATAGGAGCAACTGATTGATGTTTCTCTCATATCGATGTTTCTTTCTCTCCCTGCCTCCCTTTCTTCTTTCCTATTCCTTCTTTCTCTTTCCCTTTCTTTCTCTTCATCTCTAAAATCAATTAAATAAAAAAAATTTTTTTAAAGGAAAATAAGCCCTAACTGGTTTGGCTCAGTGGATAGAGCATTGGCCTGCGGACAGAAGGGTCTCAGGTTCAATTCTGGTCAAGGGCCATATACCTCGGTTGCAGGCACATTCCCAGTAAGGGTTGTGCAGGAGGCAACTGATTGATGTTTCTAACTCTCTATCCCTCTCCCTTCCTCTCTAAAAAAATCAGTAAAATACACTAAAAAAACACCAAAATGACAATTACTATAACAGTATTTATAGCAATTACTTAAAAAGAGAGAGAGAGAAGTGCAGTGCTTTTCCTTGTCCAGTGATTTTAAATAAAGCAACACCTTTAGGAAATGTACCAGCTGAACTATCCTACTTAGCTGGATCCCTGGATCCCCTGCTATTAAGCTTCCATTA
>PVJN01054262.1:0-13460 GCA_004026805.1 Lasiurus borealis | reverse complement strand
TTTTTACTTAACAGCAAGCCACCCATGAAAAACATATAGTATTAAAATAAGTCAAAGGAAAATCATTTGGGCAAAAAAAATAAAAAGGATCCAAAGTAAAATTTATAGAAAAAATTCCTTTACTAACTTTTGGTCGAGAATGTTTATATATTTTCAGAAAAACAGCTCCGAGACCATGTGAATTCCTACAACAGAGAATGCTCCAGCTATGAAGACGAGAGAAGCAGTCCAGAGATGGAAGATGCTGAGGACACCTTGCCATCCTAACAGTCAGCAGCTGTGCATCGATGCAGGTTGCCCAGGACCAAACCAGAGAGGGTTGGACCTGCATTGCCACCATTTGACCACCATCAAGAACTGAAATATCATTGCTGATATGTACATTCAAAAACTGTTGGACATTGAAACTGGGACTCAAAGGACTGTTGGTCCAGAAAGAAAGATACTATAGACTTATTCATTTACCTCTTAGCATAGCCATTGTTGCTTGTCTTATTTTTTGTTCTTAATATTTATTTCTAGTCTGTAGGTGCAAGATTTTTTAAAGGAAAGAAAAGGGGGGAGATGTCGGAGACCAAATATTGCTCTCACTAGGTGGATGTAATTGTTCTCACTTCAAAGGATGTAAATGGAAGGCCAGAGGGCTGGCCAACCTTAATTGCTCTGAAAGGTCAGAGCTGATTACTCCTTGTTTACTCGAAACTGTCTGTATCATGCTAATTTCTGTTAGTTCCTGCCTACAGGCTAGGAGTGTGTCCCAACGCCTTAATAAAAGGGAGAAGAAGGCCAGAGCAAGATGGTAGTCCTTCCCACTAGAGGAAGGCTCCCGCCTGGCCCCCCAATATCGCCAAATTAATATTTTCTAGTCTCTTATTTCGTTTGCGTGCGGCCTCCTTCAGAACCCGAACCCTGACCCGGGAACCCTGAACCACGCGGGACATGGAAAGAGGTTCCCACAGTGATGGATTATTTTCAGAGTAATGTTATCAAGTGTATAATAGTTATAAACATTTCGATTGGAGAGTTTGAATACTAGGTCTCGGTGAGATGGCAAGCCCCCTCCCTGCTGGCACCACCGTAACCACGCCTCAGCCTCTGTAATCTCGCTTGCTGCTTCTGCTTCTGCTCCAGCAGGATCTGCTGCCTGTCACACTTCTGCTGTCTCACGTTGCAGCCTTCACCTTCTAAGACACTGTAGGGACTCCAGTGGAAATGTGCTTGGAAGTCATACCTGTGAAGGCCAGGGTCCCAGAGGGTCAGTGAGGGGGCCCTGTTCAGCTCCCAGGCTGCCCCGGGCTGCATCCTTCTGGCCAGGGGCCACGGCCAGTGCCACAAGCCAGGGCCCGGGCCATATGCTCCAAGTGGCTGCAGGCGTGATGTGGTGAGAGAAATAGCTGAGAGCAGGGGGCATGCTCCTCTTCCCCAAACCGCAACAGATACCGGGAAGCCGAGCATGTAACGTAGAAAGAATGTCTAGAATGTGTATGTATGCCATATATGGGAGACAAAGATCCCAGGAATGTATATAAGGCAAAGCCTGACCGCCTTGGGCGCTCAGCCTTGGAAGATGATTCGGCTGAGCCAGCACTGGTGCAAAGAAACAGAACTTTTCTTAACTCTGAGTGCATTTGGGTTGTTGCTTCCTGTGCCAGATTTCTGCCATAACATCACAAGTCTGAAAATAAGAGAAAAGTTACAGGAAGAAGGTGTATGTTCAAAGAGGATAAAGAAAAGTCACAGGATACTGGGAAAAAGGAAACATCTTTTCACAGAGGAATGTTGCAAGAAAATGGGGAGAGGAAGAGAGGGACACTAGGTGGGCTTTGATCAGTGGTCGGCAAATTGCAGCTGGTGAGTCACATGTGGCTCGTGAGTTGTGGTTTGCCGCTCTGTTGACTAAAGAGTTTGCCGACCACTGGACTAGACTAAATGTTACCCTGTAGTTGGAAGCTGTGAGGATTGGGTAATTGTGACATCTTGTATGCACAGAGGTAAGGGTTTAGTATATGACAGTGGTCGGCAAACTCATTAGTCAACTGAGTGGCAAACCGCAGTTCTCAAGCCACATGTGGCTCGGAAGCCGCAGTTTGCCAATCACTGGCTTTGACCATTGGAACTGAGTGATCAATGAGGAAAGCACGGAGATCTCAAATTAAGGAAGGTCCAATTAGAAAGGGTCAGGGTCAGACGAAGAACAGCAGCAAATATAAACTGCAGACAAAGGGACACAAGACAATTTAAAACATTTTTCCCATTAGAGAGAGAGCATGCAGGCTTTTCTCTTCGGGGATCCTCCACCGGGGCTCCCCCTTTGTGGGCCCTCCCAGGAAGAGTTTATAGAGGCTCACAATAAACTTCCACATTTCTATCAAATAAATCTTTTAGTCCACGACAAGAACCCACAGAAGAATCTATACCCTGTACCCCATACTTCAGGGGTACATTTAGGGTTAGGGTAACAGTTAAGGGTGGGGTACAATTTAGACCTGGGTAAAATGCTAGGGAGAATGCAAGGGCCAGGAAAGATACTGGCCTAGGCCATGATGACCCAAATTCTGAGCTTTCACATGTCTAGAAGGGCACCTTCTTTGGGGTGGGATTCCCTGGGTAGCACTGAAGGGGATTCCCTCCCCAGCTGAGCAGGGCAGAGGACTCAGCCAGCCAGAGTGACCCTAAGAGCCTGCTGTTCACGGATCAGTGGATAATGCGGGAGCACTCACACACTTGACTGCTGTTTAGAATAAGATGGATAAATGCCCCAAACAAAGGTTGAGAGTACCAGGGTGGGGATGGAGCTAGTCTAGGTCATACTCTGCTTTAAAGTTCTCTAAACAATAAGGTCTGATGTCCCTTGACCATGTCCCTGCCCAGAAGACAGCCATGCGGGGACTCATCTCCCCCTTTGGGACAAGCACCAGTGGGGAGATGAGTGGGGCAGGTGCAGGGTCAGCCCCCTCCTCATCCAGGGATGGGGGTGGGGGACATGTCCCTGGTCCAGGGACAGGGTGTGCACGATGATCAGACGGTGGGAGGCGGGCAGGTTGGAGGGAGGCATGGCTCGGGGCACAGACCTGCTGGGCAGGCTCACAGCCTCCTCCTCAGCCTCAGGGTGGGGGCAGAGGCCCGTCTGCCTGGAAGGCCGTGAAGTTGATAACAGAATGGGGGTTCACACTAGCTGGGACCTCAAGCTTAGTGGGTTCCACCAGGGCCCATGTGGGTCCCACCCCATCTTCCCTCCTGGAGGCAACATCAGGTCCACACAGGCAGCGGTGGCCTCATCCCACACCCACCCCGTCAGAACCAGGCTCCTGAGGCCCAACCCTGGCGGCGGCCTGCTGGGGGCACCTGATCTCGGGGAGCGTGGGTTTGGGGGCTTCTGTTATGGACAAAAAAACGCAAGGCTGGCCCGACCAGGCATGGGCAGTGGGTAGCGAGCAAAGCAGCCAGTCCCCTCCCACGTCTTGCAAACAGCACTCCTTGTGAGCTGGCTCCTGGTTGGCGGTGATACTGGTGAGGTCGTTGTCAGACACCGGGAATACTGGTTCCTCAAAATATAAAAGGAGGTGAATGATGAGAAAATCCTGGGAACAGCACGAGTTCAAAGAAACTCTGCCAGCTCCCATGAAGCTGGCATCAGAGGCTCACCACACCTCCTCAGCACCTTCCCCAGTGGGTCCCTTCCTTCCTTTACCGCAGCACAGGGAGGGGGGCCTGTTTAGGGGCCCTGGGACCCAGCTGAATTGGGGTCAGCCACGTGACTCGTCTCGGGGCACCCAGGACTCCTCTGAGTCTGGAACATCATCATCATCATCATCATCTCCCCCTTCTCTTCCCCTCCTCCCCCTCTCCCTGCTCCTTCTCTCTCCCTCCTCCTCTTCCTCTTCCATTACTGTCCATATCCTATTTACATTCTATTTCTCTTCCTACAGTTTAACAGAAATCACAGTGTGGACAGGTGTCACCAGCAAAACCACCTCTGCCTCCCCACCTTTGCTGCCCTTGTGCAGGCCCAGGCCTTGGGGGCTGGTCGCGGGGTAGCTCTGCTTTCCCCTCAGGGACCCACCCCTCAGTGTGGAAGGAGGAAGAAGGGAGAAGGAAAAGCACTTTCCACTCTGAGACTTTCCCCCACGGGCCCTCAGAGCCGTTGGGAACACACATCACAGTGGGTGTTGGACAGGGGGTGAAGGATGGGGGTTGGAGACGGGCAGAGACCTTCGGATGGATGTGCGGTTTTCACAGCTCACACTGCGGGTCCTGCGGACTCCATGGCACAAGCCTAATCACAGAAGGGCTCTCTTTACGAATAGTTAGGAAAAATTGCCTACCTGGAATTAAAATATTGAAAGATGGCATTAAAATGCTCTGCTGACCTGTGTTTTGTGTATATTACATATAAAATAAAGATCATATCCTATATAATAAAAGCCTAATATGCTAAGTGTCTTCTGTTCAACCAATCAAAGCACAATATGCTAACAATATGCTAAGACCTCTTAACCCCTCACTATGACGTGCACTGACCACCAGGGGGCTGATGCTCCAACAGATAGGTTAGCTTGCTGCTGGGGTTCATAGGGACTGAATGAGATGTGCTGGACATGCCTGGAGCCCTCCTGTGTTCTTCCCCAATTCCAATCACGTACTGGTGGGGTTCCTTGGCCTGGCCTGCAACCAGTCACAATCTGAGACCCCTCTGGGGATGTCAGAGAGCCTGTTTTGACCCAATCCTGCTCAACACAGGAGCTTCCCCCTGGTGGACAGTGCACTCACACAGGGGGAGCATTGCTCAGCCAGAAGCCAGGCTCAAGGCTGGTGAGCACAGCAATGGAGGTGGGAGCCTCTCCTGTCTCCACGGTAGCTCTGAGGATGTCTGACTGATGGTTTACACCCGCTCCCCAGCAGGCCTAAGCTGTCAGTTGGACATCCCTATAGTGCTCCTGGATTTCGAGAGGGCACAGGCTGGGCTGAGGAACACCCCCTCCCCTGAATGTACGAATTTCATGCACCAGGCCTCTAGTTTCTAAATATTTTCTCTAAAAAGAAATAGGGGGAGGGATCAAAAGACACATGCCCCAGTTTGTAGATAAATGAGCCTGGGGTTTGGGGGCAGGGTTGTGGGGAAACAACCATTTACCCTAGGCAATGAACAAGTGAAGAGTATAAAAGGATGCTGAGGTGGTGGCATCTGTCCCCAGAGAAGCTCCTGTCTGTCCCAGCACCCCACAGTGGGAAATTGCCCTAAACCCAACACGCCCTGACCCATTCTGACCAGGAGAAATGTCCACAGGGTGCAGAGGTAGTGGGGAGCAGAGAGAAGAGGGTCTATGGTGGAAATGCCGATTCACACCCAGGAAGTCCCCTTGGGGACCAGCATTGGAGTGGCCACATGTCCTGGGCAAGGGCGAGGGGTGGGCAGTGACATTGAGGTTATGGAGATGGATGGTATCCAGGGAGGGAGCCTCAGGCGCATGTCCATGGGATTCTGTCTGTGAAATGTTTGTTTAGGGGTCTCGTGGTCCAGGGGCCTCATGGAGTCAGGCCAGGGAGACAGCATCTCACACAGGAGGCCTGCTGGTCCCTGAATCTCCAGGAGGAGGACACATCCTGATAGGGTCTGTGGAGGAAACAGACTTTTTTCTGGGAAATAAAAAGACAGGTCTTGTTCCTTCTCTGTCCTTGGGAGGTGTTCACAGGACCCAGGATGGCCTCACCCCACCTGCCCATGGTGCACAGGGCTGGAGGGACATGCGGGAACACAGCCCCCAGCTGCTCAATTATTTAAAACTAGAGGCTCAGTGCACAAATTTGTGCATGGGTGGTATCTGGTCCAGCCCTGATTGGGGAGATCAAGGCCAGGCCTGTTGGGAGGAGGAGACAGCAAGAGGTTGGCTGGTTGGCCAGCCCCAATCAGGGCCAATCAGGGTCAGGCCAGCCAGAGGGGAGGGCTGATAGTGATTGGCTGGTGGGCCCCACTCCTGAGTGGAGTTGGGGGACAACTGGGGGTGGGGATGGCCATGAGGAAGGGTTATGGGTGGTGGGCAGGCTGGCCCCTCCCCTGATTGGTGTGTGTGGGGTCGATCAAGGGTGGGACCAGCTGGGGGAGGTATCCTGGGCCGATGGAAGTGGTGGGGACTGATGGGGGTAAAGTTGGCCATGGGGAGGGGCTATGGGCAGTAGACCAGCTGGCCCCACCTCCAATTGGTAGGGGTATTATTGGGAGTGGGGCCAGCCCAAGGAGGGGCTGAGGACATTTGAGGGTGACCAGGCTGGCAGAGGAGGGAAGTTGGGGGTGACTGGGCCTGTAGGGAAGGGCAGTTAGGGGTGACCAGTTCTGCAGGGGAGGGCAGTTAGGGGTGACCAGGCCCACAGGGTAGGGCAGTTAGAGGCAAACAGGCTAGCAGGAGAGCAATTAAGCATCAATCAGGCTGGCAGGGGAGTGGTTAGGGGGTGATCAGGCTGGCAGGCAGAAGCATTTAGGGGCAATCAGGAAGGCAGGCAGGAGAGCAGTTGGGTGCCAGCAGTCCTGGATTGTGAGAGGGATGTCCAATTGCCCATTTGGATTGGGTCTAAACGGGCAGTCGGACATCCCTCTAGGGGTCCCAGATTGGAGAGGGAGCAGGCTGGGCTGAAGGACACCCCCTCCGCCCCCCATGCACAAATTTTGTGTACTGGGCCTCTAGTATATAGATAATGACAAATACTGAAATGGAATCCAGGAAAGGCTTCTGGGAGATGTTTTAACACGTTGTTCTACTGGAGTGTATGTGGCCTTTCCAATGGCAAGCTTCAACCCATCGAAAGCCTTGCATCTTTTCTCATGAAGTTCCTTTACCAAGCATTTATCTTCAGGGAATAACTGAAAATCTGTACAAGACTTGAGTACAATAATTTTTTAAAGATTTTTTTCCTTTATTGATTAAGGTATTACATACGTGTCCTTATCTCCCCATTGCCCACCCCCACTCCTGCCCTCATCCCCCTAGTGTCTGTGTCCATTGGTTATGCTTATTTGCATGGATGGACCCAGAGAGCATTACAAGAATATTTTTGAAGAAACAACCTGAGTGTCTGATAATACCAGGTCATGTTTCAAATTAGGACAAATTTGGGCAAGGAGATACCATGAAATGGTGAAAATTATGTTGTTGAAGAGTAATCAGTAATAAGAAAGAAATTCCTGACAAGTTACGTGAATATAGGCTTTGAATGTGTGTCTTCACGCCCATTTACTAGAAGATAAAGATGCAGGGAGGGTTGGGCGCGGGGCCGGGTATGTGGGTGGGGATCCCTCCTGCGGGGGAGGGGTGAGGACCAGTCCCACTCAGAGAGCGGCCTCGGCGGCCTCTGTGCACCGCGCTCAGGGCCCCAGGGGCAGGGGCATGGATAAACAGGGGCGCCCACCTGCACACAAATGTCCCTCAGTCCCCTGGTGGAAGGAAACCCCGATACCAGGGTGATGGACAAAACTGTGCCCCCCGAATTTCTACGTCCTCAGCCCCCCAAAGGAGATCTTCTGTGAAACACGTCACTGCCCATGCGGTGTGTGAGTTGGGATGAGGTCACAGGGAGCAGCTCACCCTAACCCGACAGGACTGTGTCCCCCTGAGTCAGAGCCATATACACGCATGCGAGCACACACGCGCACCCCCCCCCCACACATGTGCACACACACGCAGGGAGGACGTGGGGTGTCAGCCATAGGTACCCTGAGCCCAGCCCCCAGGTGGGCGGACAGCATAGCAGGAGGCGGGGGGGAGACCGGCCCGGGGCGGCCTTGCTGGTCGCGGGTGACCTTCCCGGTGCGGGCCGGGCTCCTGGGGACTGTCACCCAGAGGCTGCGGTGAGGGGTTTCCTGCCAACAGTTTGCTTCTAAGTCATGGGGTGCCAGCACAGGCCATGGGGTCGGGAGCCACACGGGCCGCGCTGTGCCATCTCCGGGACACGCAATGGGCCAGGCCCAGCCCAGCAGGCTGTGCACCGAGGCCAGTGATGGGCGCCCTGGAAGCCCAGACCAGTGCCCTGTGCGCCCCAGACCCTGGCCCAGGTCAGAGCCAGCGTCCGTCCGGTGTGAGCGCAGCCTCCACCCCAGCCAGCCCGGGCAGCGGCCCTGGAGCACGGTCCTCCGGCCACACCCCACACCCCCATGACCCCACGCCTGCTATCCTGGGGCCACCCATCAGTCACCGGCCACCGGTGCCAGCAGGACCCAGGCGGGAGCCTCCGGGGGTCCGCACAGCCTGGGCTCACCGACCGGCTCCTCACCGGCCCCACCGAGTGGGTCCGCAGTGAGCGGCCCTCACCGACCCGGGCGCACATCTCAGCGAGGCCGGAACAGCCTGCTCACGGCCACCGGGGCGCCACACCGGTTTCGCTCGAGCTTGTGTGCCGGGAGCCAGAGAACTGGCCACCCCTGACCCTGGACACTGCTCTGGGCAGCAGGCCTGTCCCCTGGGCCCTGCCCTCTGAGCTCCCAGGGCCCGTGGGATGGAGGAGCCCAGCCCCGAGGAGGAGACGGGCCTCGCTGTGGTGAGGAAGGCGGGCGTCTCCGCTGTTCCGTCTCAGTCCTCCTCAGCCTGCCCTCTGCGGTCTTTGCAAGCAGGTCTGTGGGGCAGCGCTGCCCCGGCCCCTGCTCTGCCTTCTGAGGTTGGGGTTCCTGCCTGTGTGAAAGGGGCTCCACTGACACTGTCATTTCTATTTAGTGACTGTTGTTGAGAAGGCTTCGTTTTTAAGAGCAGTTTTAGGTTCACGGAAAATGAGGTGAAGGCCAGAGGTTCCCCCAGCGCCTGCCCCCACCTGCATGATCCCCCCCATCCACCCCCACCAGCTGATGACCCTGTGCTGACAGGCACCAGCACCGAGTCCACTGGGTCGCCGGGTTGCTGTGCTGGGCCCCCTGTGGGTTTGGACAGACGTGCGGTGGCGTGTGTCCGTCACCACAGTGTCAGAGTAGCTCACTGCCCCACAGCCTCTGGGCTCGCCTGTCCAACCCTCCTCCGGCCCAGGGCACCCCTGACCTGTCCGTCCCCACATTCTCATTCCCAGGAAGTCACAGCTGCAGCCACTCACAGCGTGCTGCCTTTCCACGGGCTCTTGTTACCTAGTCACGCGCGTCCCAGGTTCCTTTTGTCGTCTCGTGCTCCGAGCGCTTATCCCTCTCGCTGAAAAACGCCCCGTGGTCTGTGGGGCCGCAGCCCACCCTTCACTTACCGAAGGTCGCCTGGTAGCTTCAGCGTTCCGGCAACTGGACATGAAGCTGCTCTCTGCATGGG
Source organism: Lasiurus borealis (assembly GCA_004026805.1). Lineage (NCBI taxonomy): Eukaryota > Metazoa > Chordata > Mammalia > Chiroptera > Vespertilionidae > Lasiurus > Lasiurus borealis. Next base: position 4,191 of record PVJN01054262.1, on the reverse strand, counting down.
GCGCAGGCTTTGCGTGACACGCGTGCCCAGTGCGGTGGGTAGATACCAGGTGGCACCATGCTGGGTCGTGGGTAGGAGGAGGTGAGCTCAGCTCAGTAAGAAAGAGGCTGCCAGCGGAAACTGGTTTGGCTCAGAGGATAGAGCGTTGGCCTGGGGATTGGAGGGTCCCAGGTTTGATTCTGGTCAGGGGCATGTACCTTGGTTGCGGGCACATCCCCAGTAGGGGGCGTGCAGGAGGCGGCTTATCAATGTTTCTCTCTCATCGATGTTTCTAACTCTCTATCCCTCTCCCTTCCTCTCTGTAAAAAATCAATAAAATATATTAAAAAAAAAAAAAGAAAGAAAGAGGCTGCCCCAGTTGCATTCCCACCAGCGGGAAGGAGACGGGGCTGCACCCTGTCAGCTACCCTCCTGTGGGCCCATCGCCCCACCCCCTGGCCCTCAGCAAAGTGCCCTGAGGGAAGCGCCCGTGGTGTCCCACACCCCTCTCTCTGCTCCCTCCTGGGTGGAGCTGGGCCTCAGACCTCCTCAGAGACCTGTCACCTCTAGCGCCTGCATCATGGGAGGGGGGGGGGCGTGTTGCCCACCAGCCCCACCCCCAGCACCTGCCACAGGTTTCCCGAAGCTGGTGCCCCCAAAGGTGTGAACTGGCTCCACGGGTGCTGGTGATTGGTCCCCAGCCAGGGCCACTGGGCCCTGCAGCAGTGAGGCTGCCCTCCCCTGTCCTCCCTGGAATGCCCTTCCCCGGTGGGGGGCCACTGTGCTCCCCTGGCCACCTCCTGGACTCGGGGCCCCAGCACCCACAGCAGGGCCGGTCCTCTGTCTCCGATGCCCAGAGGCCCCCCATGAGCCCTGGCAGCTGTGGCCTCACAGGGACCACTGGCTCTGCTCGCTCCTTCCCAGTATGATTCCGGCTCCCAGGTCACAGCGCCCGGCTGGCACAGACGCTCAGCCCAGGCTCCAGGCGCCAAAGCAGGTCCTTCCCCCGCCTCAGAGCCGGGACGGGGCCCCGGTGCCTGGGGAGGCCCCAGCTCGGAGCGGGGACCCCTTCCTGGCTCACACCTGCCAGTCATGGTCTGTCCCCTCACCCTGTCCTGCTGCTCACAACTCGGGACAGGCCGGGCCAGCAACACCAGCCGTGTCATCAGCTGCGGTTCCAGGGATGTGGTCTAGTCCGGGACACCTCCCTCGGCCTCTCCCGCCTCTGAATACTGGGGACGGGCAGCCACAGTCCAGCAAGGAACAGCACAGTGCCCGAGGGGAAGGAAATCCACTTGGCACATCCTAAATATGTTTTAAACTGATTTCAGGTGGTGAGGAGGGAGAGGGAGAGAGAGAAACCGATCGGCTGCCACCTTCATGCCCCTTACTGGGGACGGAGCCCTCAACTTGGGCATGCGCCCTGACCAGAAATTGAACCTGCGACCTCTTGGTTCCCAGGATGATGCTCAGTCAGTCCACTGATCACGCCAGCAGGCTCCGGTGGCACATTTTAGTGACAAAGAGGTTTCTGCTTCTGACTGTGAGTCACAAAGGTGAAAATGTGACGTTTCCCATCCCATGCGATGTGTGTCTGTTAGGGTTCCGGGCGGCCCAAAGCAGGGGAGGCAGCAAGGGGCGGATCTGGGCATGCGTTTGCCAGCCACCCAGCTGCCCACACCACACGCCGGAGCCAGTCAGACCTGCAGCCACAGCTCCACACAGTGCACGGGCCTGGGAGTCGGACAGCTGGCCTGCCCTCTCCCCCCGCCTCCGCCCCCCTCCACCCCCGACAAGTGCCTGTTGCAGGTCTGGGGACAGGGACTCGCCACTCTCTGTGCATAGACAGCCCTCACAGCCTTTAACGCCCCACCCAGGTCAAGGTCAGGGTGAAAGTGATGCATCTTGTTCCTGTGTCGGAGACCAAATATTGTTCTCACTAGGTGGATGTAATTGTTCTCACTAGGTGGATGTAAATGGAAGGCCAGAAGGCTGGCAAACCTTAATTGTTCTGAAAGGTCAGAGCTGATTACTCATTTTTTAGTTGAAACTATCTGTTTGTATCATGTTAATTTCTGTTTTGTTATTTCCTGCCTAAAGGCCAGGGGTGTGTCCCAAAGCCTTAATATTATTGTTTAACACAAAGCTCCTCACAGTCCTTCTGCCTCCGCCTGGCCCTGGGGTGGCTCTGAGTGGCCCTAGGTAGCTCTGGGGTGGTATTGGTGGCTCTTGGGTGGCCCTAGGGTGGTCTTGGGGAGGCCCTGAGTGGCCCTGGAGTGGTCTTGGTGGCCCTGGGGTGGCCCTGGAGTGGAGAACACCCCCCCCCCCCCGGGGCTGTGGGTGCCCTTGCTGGGTAGGGTGGAAGTGATGAGCATGGTGTGTACCTCATTTCCCATTAAACCAATCGCAGGCGGAGCCAGCCCAGAAACTCTAGAGCCCAGCGACGAAACCCGCAGCGAGAACGCACACAGACTCGAACCCTCTCCAGGTTCCATAGCCGTGGCTGCAGCCTGCCCCTCCCTCCGGATGACGGGCTCCTGCCTGACACTCGCTCTCCCCTGGGCCCCCCTGGCAGAGGCCCTGGTCGGGCGGTGCAGTCTGTCCACATGCCACCCTGTGTCTGGGCCTCCCACGGCCCTTCCAGGCCCTCGATCCTCTGCCTCACACGCCCTGGGACTGACAGCGTCTGTCCCCGATTTCCCTGAGGGCCGGCTGGAGCCTCCCTTGCACGGCTGACACACAGACACACCGGCCACTGCCAGACCCACCACAGCCAGGGAGGACTCAGAGGGCGTGGGTCCTTCTGGCTGATGGAGCGTCTGGCCGCCAGTTTGTAAAAAAACACAACATCTGGGAAGCATACGAAACAGCTCCCTACGGGCTGTGACGAGGGCAGGGGTGGGCAGGTGGAGGGAGCAGAGGGCAGGAGAGAAGCAGAGGGGGTCCCCAGCCACACCGGCCCTGGGAGAGAGGGGGTCCCCCAGCCACACTGCCCCAGCAGAGAGGGGGTCCCCCAGCCACACTGGCCCTAGGAGAGAGGGTGTCCCCAGGCCACACTGGCCCAGCAGAGAGAGGGTCCCCCAGCCACACTGGCCGAGCGTCTCTGAACTGCAGTGCAGGTCTTCAGACTTTGTCCCTCCTGTCCTGCAGCCTCGGATCTGCACACCGGAGCCCCACCAGCCACAGGGGTGCCAGGAAACCCTGGAGCAGGCCCTGGGGAGCCCCCAGCTCCCTCAGCAGTGGAGGAGGGTGTGGCCAAGCCCTCCCTCAGGAGCGTTAACAGAGGAGGATGTCCCGAGCCAAAGAGGGAGGAAGAGGGAATGAAGCGACTGACCGCAGGGCCCGGGGCAGCGGGCAGCACGCAGGGCCAGCTGGTGGCGAGGTCACGCCTCTACAATAGGACTCTGCCCTTCTTCACTAACCCCTGCACTCGGTCTTGTGGGGGATGGCGATGCCTCAGCCAGAACACCCCCAAAGGGAGGGCACCAGAGCTATGCTCTCCAGGGTCTGTGGCCAGTCACCCCAGTCACAGCCCAGTTGCCAGCAGCTTGATGGTTCCGGGGCCGAGTCCCTGGACAAAGACCCCTCACAGTTACTGCCACGGTCTCCGTCTCCGCCACCCTCTCCTTCAAGTCACTACCATCCGCACGCCTTGGTGTCAGAAACCATTGTTCTCACTAAATGGATGTAAACAGGAGGCCAGAAGGCTGATCAACCTTAACTGCTCTGAAAGGTCAGAGCTAATTACTCACTCTTTAGTGGAAACATTGTTGGCTGAAGCAACCTCTACCTGTTTGTTTCATGTGAATTTCTGTTTTGTTATTTCCTGCCTAAAGGCTAGGGGTGTGTCCCAAAGCCTTAATAAAAGGGAGAAAAAGGCCAGAGCAAGTGGCAGTCCTTTCCACTAGAGGAAGGCTCCCGCCTGGCCCCCCAATATCGCCAAATTAATGTTTTCTAGTCTCTCATTTCGTTTGTGTGCGGCCTCCTTCAGAACCCGAACCCTGACCCGGGAACCCTGAACCACATGGGACGTGGAAAGAGGTTCCCACACCCTGGGTGTGGCCTTACCTTCTGCAGTGGGCCAGGCGGCTCCGGGGTCCATGCTGCTGTGGCTCCGGGAGCCTGGGCCCTGGGCAGCCCTGTGTGAGGGGGTGGGGGTTGGGGGGTGAAGGGTGGGGGAAGAGGCCTGGCTGTCCTGGGGTGAGGAGAGAA
>PVJN01054261.1:0-13466 GCA_004026805.1 Lasiurus borealis | reverse complement strand
GCTCTGTTGTTATGTTTAGGAGACGTTCCACTTTCCTACATTGTGTGAGAACCATGAAAATGCGAGTTATGGTTTATGCAACCTTTTGTTAACATGGCGACACAGACTCTCTTGAAATGTAGGCAGCATCCAAGTCAGGTCTCTATAGACTCTTTTAACACTGAATTTCTGGAAAGGCACAATTGTCCTTCTAAGGTAGGTGAGTTCTCCCTGACACTTGGGTTTCTAGCGTTTGGAGGACAGTCCGAAATGTTTACCTCGTCTACGAACGTTAAGTCAGTCTTTCATTCCCTTTTGTACAGTGCACCTGGCACGTACTTTGTGAATTCTAACAGTACTTACACCCTAATCCTGAAAGCCGAAACGGTAGCTTTAACCCTCGTCCCAGTCTTAACAAAAACCCGAGCTCTATCAGGGTCACTACAGCGAGCTCTAGTCCAAACAGTAAACCGATCCCAAACTATAACCTTTTCCCTAGAGCTAATTTGAACTCTGACACTATTACATACCCTGTACCTTACCATGACCATACGTTAAACCTAAAGCTAAAGCTAACCCTAGCCCTAACACTAATCCTAGGCCAACCTCCAACTCTATCCCTAATCCTAAAACTAGCCCTAGCCCTAACCGTAAACCTAACCCAAGTCCTAACCCTAACCCTAAAATTAACCCTAGCACTGACCCTAACCCTAATTCTAACCCGAACCCTAAACTCTCATAGCAGCTGTACGTAATTACCTTTGCATGGTATCTGACCCAGTGATAATGAAGGTTAAAGGTTTGAGTAAATCTTAGACACACACGAATTTTCACTAAATTGAAAATGTAAATGTCCTGCAACTCACTTCTCAGGTTTGTGACCAAGATAAAACCTGACCATGCAGTTTCCTTCAGATATGAAAGCTCTTTGGGCATGTATTCCAACTGTTTGAGGCACCCTCCTATATATTACCCTCTTCTTTCCTGTGTATAATCAACCTTTGATTCCTTTTTTCGTGTGATTTAAGCTCCTTTCTCGTGAATTTCAAGTTTCTACTCTAACCCTTGTCCTATCTGTAGCCTTTAAATGAATAGGCCTGCTTCTAAAATGTATATAATTACTTTTTAAAATCTATCATTTTGATTTCTTCTAGTGGTGAGTGAATACCTTTATAGTTAGAGCAGCTGTATCAAAATGAGCTACATTCAGATTCATCCATCACAATGCCAGTGTTTCAGTCACATTCCTAAAATGTCACTGCTTTGTTGTTATGTTTGCGAGATGTTTCCATTTTCCTATATTATGTGAGAACTATGAAAATAAGAGTCATGGTCTAAGCCACCTATTGTTAACATGGCCACTGAGACTATCATGTAATGTAGGCGGCATCCAAGTCAGATCTCTACTCTTTTAACACTGAATTTCTTGGAAGGCACTATTGTCCTTCTAAGGTAGATGAATGCTCCCTGAAACCTGTGTTTCTAGTGTTTGGAGGACTGTCCTAAATGTTTAACTCGTCTATCAATGTTAATTCAGTATTTCATTCACTTTTGCACAATGACTCGGGCACATTCTTTGTGAATTCTAACAGTACTTACTCCCTAATCCTTAAAGCGGAAACCGTAGATTTAACTCTAGTACTACTCCTAATAAAAACCCAACCTCTAGCAGGGTCACTACAGAAAGCTCTATTCCAAACAATAAACCGAGCACAATCTATAACCTTTACTCTAAAGCTAATATGAACTCTGACACTATTACAAACCCTATCCCTTACCATGACCATACCCTAAGCCTAAAATTAATGCTAAGCCTAGCCCTAACACTAACCCTAGCCCAATCCCCAACTCTCTCCCTAGCCCTCACCATAAACCTAACCCAAGTCCTAACACTAACCCTAAACGTAGCCCTAGCTCTAACCCTAACCGTAACCCTAACCCTAACCCTAATCTTAAATAACCCTAATTCTAACCCTAACCCTATTCTTAAATCTAACCCTATCCCTGGCCTTAACTGTAATCCTAAACTCACATAGCAGCTGTATGTAATTAACTTTGTATGGTATCTGAGCCCTGTAATAATATAGTTTAAGTTGTGAGTAATCCTTAGAAACCCTCATTTACACTAAATTGAAAATGTATCCGGTCTCCAAATCACTTCTCAGATGTGTGACCAAGATATAACGTGACCGAGCACTTTCCTTCAGATATGAAAGCTCTTTGAGCATGGATTGAAACTGTTTGAGGCACCTTCCTATATATTCCCCTTCTCTTTCCTGTTTATACTCAACATTTGATTCATTTTGTCCTACCATTAAAACTCCTTCCTCATTAATTTCAAGTTTCTACTCTAACACTAGTCCTATCTGTAGCCTTTGGATGAATAGGCCTTCTTCTCAAATGTATATAATTACTGCTTAGAACTCTAGTTTATCATTTTGATTTCTTCTAGTTGTGAAAACTTTTAAAGGCATGAGTTGTATCAAAATGAGCTATATGCAGACTCTTCCATTACATTGCCAGTGTTGCCGTCATATTCCAAAATGTCACTGCTCTGTTGTTATGTTTAGGAGATGTTTCCATTTTCCTACATTATGTGAGAAATATGAAAATGAGAGTTATGGTTTATGCAACCTTTTCTTAACGTGGCTACACAGACTATCTTGAAATGTAGGCAGCATCCAATTCAGGTCTCTACTCTTTTAACACTGAATTTCTGGAAAGGCACAATTGTCCTTCTAAGGTAGATTAGTGCTCCCTGAAACTTGTGTTTCTAGTGTTTGGAGGACAGTCCAAAATGTTTACCTCGTCTATGAATGTGAATGCAGTCTTTCATTCACTTTTCTACAGTGAATCGGGCACATTCTTTGTGAATTCTAACCGTACTCAGACCCCAATCCTGAAAGCTGAAACCATAACTTTAACCCTAGTCCTAGTCTTACCACAAACCTGAGCTCTAGCTAGGTCACTACAGCAAACCATATTCCAAAGTATAAACCTAACACAAACTATGACATTTACCCCAAAGCTAATTTGAACTTTGACACCCTTAAAAACCTTGTCCCTTACCATGACCTTTCCCTAACCTAAACCTAAAGCTAAAACCTAGCCCTAGCCCTAGCCCTAGACCTAGACCTACCTTTAACCCACACCCTAGCCCTAACCCTAACCCTAGATTTAGACCTATGCCTAAGGCCAGCCTGAACCCTACACTAACCCTAATCCTGAACCTAACCCTAGCCCTATAGTCCTAGTCCTACCCCTAACCCTAGCCATGGCCTTATCCCTAGCCCTAACAATACCCTAACCCTAACCCTAACTGAACCCTAACCATCACCCTATCCATAACCCTAGTCCTAGTCCTAACCCTAACATTAGCCCTAACCCTAACCCTAACCTTCGACGGAGCCCTAGTCCTAGCCCTGAACCTAACCCAAATGCTTGCCCTAATATCCCTAACCCTAGCCTTAACCCTAACCCTAACGCTAGCATGGCCCTATCCATAGCCCAAGACCTAACCCTAACCAAAACCCTAACCTTAACCCTAACCCTAACCATTATCCTACCTTAGCCCTAACCCTACCCTAACCCTAACCCACACCCTAGCCCTAGAATTAGCCCTAGCTCTAACCCTAACACAATCCCTAGCCCTAGCCCTAACCCTAACCCTAGCCCTGACCCTAGCCCTAGCTCTAACCCTCACCCTAGCCCTAGCCCTAGCCCTAGCTCTAACTCTCACCCTAGCCCTAGCATTAGCCATAGCTCTAACCCTAACCCTAGCCCTAGCCCTAGCCCTAACCCTAACCTTAGCCTTAGCTCTAACCGTAACCCTAAGTCTAACCCTATATCTAACCCTGGTCCTAGTTCTAACCCTAACTGAACCCTCAGCCTAGCCATAACCCTAACGGTAGTCCTAACTCTAACATTAGACCTAACCCAAACCCTCGCTGTAGGCCTAGTCCTAGCCCTAACCCTAACACTAACCCTAACCATAGCCCTAATTGTAGCCCTACCACTAGCCCTTGCCCTAACCCTAACCAAACCCTAACCCTAGCCCTAACCGTAGCCCTACCACTAGCCCTTGCCATAATCCTAACCAAACCCTAACCCTAGCCCTAGCCCTAGCTCTAGCCATAACACTAAGCCTTATTTTTCCCTAAACCTAACCACAGTCCTGCCCTTAATTCTAACCCTAAAGTCATATCAGCTCTGCCTAATTAACTTTGGAAGAAAACTGAGCTCTATGATAATCAAGATTTAAGGTTTCACTAACCTTTAAAACACAGCTGTAAATTACACTAAATTGTAATTATTACTGGTGTTCAACTCACTTCTCAGGTGTTTGACCAAGGTTTCCCAGTTACTAAGCAGTTTCCTGAATTATGAACACGCTTTGAACATGTATTCCTACACTTTGAGGCATCTTCCTAAGTATTTCCCTGGTCTTTTGTTGTGTATACTCAAGCTTTGATTCCATTAGTCCAGTGATTCCAGCTCCATCCCTCGTGAATTCCACTTGTTTCTACAGCATTTTGCTTAATAGTCCAGCTATTCAAATATATCTTACTCCTTTAAAAACTAGATTGACGATCATTTTCATTACCTAGATTTGTGTATATATTAGAGTTATAGGAGCTGTAGCAAATGAACTTATATTTCACCAAAATTCTTAAAATGCCAACTCGTTTAGACTGAATTATACACTCACTTCTCTGCTCTCTGAACACATTTTCCCCATGGCTCCGCAGTGTCCTTCAGATATTAAGAATCTATGAACATGGATTCTTTCTGTTTCAGGCATCTTCCTACACCTTTTCCACATTTCTATTGGGAAATTTCATCATGTTATTCACTTTGTGCTGTGGTTTAAGCCCATTCATTGTGAATCTGAGGTATTTATACATCTATTTTCCTAAAGGTAACTGCAGTATAAATGAAACCTATTTCCAACTGAAAGACTGTCCTAAATATCCCAGCTCTTAAAATTCACAATTTTTGGTTTCTCAACACTGCATGAGAGATATTTTCATCCATCTTACTGTCAGTGTTTCAGACACATTCCTTAAATGTCACTGCGCTGTTATGCTTGTTCGATGTTTCCATTTTCATACAGGTATGTGAGCACCACGGAAATGAGAGCTCCTGTTTAAGCAACCTTCTTTTAAAATGGCCACTCAGACTATTTCATAAATGTAGGCATTATCCAAGTCAGGTCTATACACTTGAACACTATTTCTCTGGCAAGGAACAATGTCCTTCATAGATACATGAAGGTTCCCTGAAATTGGTGTTTCTAGTGTTTGGAGATACATCCCTAAATGTTTCTATCGTCCATCCAAGTAAACTGAGAGTTTGATTCTTTTGTAAAGTGATTCTAGCACATTCTTTGTGAATTCAACGTATATTTACACCCTAACCATAAACTTAGCCATATCCCTTCCCTTAAGCCTAGCGCTAGTCTAAGAACGTGAACCATAGCCCTATTCTTATCTACAGCTCTATTCCTAATAGTAAACTGAAGACAAGCCCTAACCCTAAACCTAATTCCAGTTTGAATTCAGATATTAATCCTACGTCTATCCTGTACCCTAAAACTAATCCAAGCCCTATCCCTAACCCTGAACCTAACCCTTGCCTTAACCCTATCCCTAACACTAGCATTAACCCTATCCCTAACCCTAGCCTCAGCCCTAACCCTACCCTAACCCTAACTCTAACCCCAGCCCTATACTCCAAGCCCCAACCCTAACCCGAACCCGAACCCTAACGCCAGCCATAACCCTAGCCCTAGTCCTAGTCCTAACCCTAACCTTAGCCCTAAGCCAAAACCTCGCTGTAGCCCTAGTCCTGGGCCTAAACTTAAGCTAAACCCTAACCCTAGCCCTAGACCTAGCCCTAGACCTACCTTTAACCCACACCCTAGCCCTTATCCTAACCCTAGACTTAAACCTAACCTAAGTCCAGCCCTAACCCTACACCAACCCTAACCCTGAACCTAACCCTAGCCTTATAGTCCTAGTCCTACCCCGAACCCTAACCCTAGCGATGGCCCTATCCCTATCCCTAACCCTACCTAACCCTAACCCTAACTGAACCCTAACCCTCGCCCTATCCATAACCCTAGTCCTAGTCCTAACCCTAATCATAGCCCTAACCCTAACCTTAACCCTCGCAGGAGCCCTAGTCCTAGCCCTGAACCTAACCCAAATGCTTGCCCTAATATCCCTAACCCTAGCCTTAACCCTAACCCTAACCCTAGCCATGGCCCTATCCCTAGCCCGAGACCTAAACCTAACCAAAACCCTAACCTTAACACTAACCCTAACCATTATCCTACCTTAGCCCTAATCCTACCCTAACCCTAACCCTAGCCCTAGCTCTAACCCACACCCTAGCCCTAGAATTAGCCCTAGCTCTAACCCTAACACTAGCCCTAGCCCTAGCCCTAGCTCTAACCCACACCCTAGCCCTAGAATTAGCCCTAGCTCTAACCCTAACCCTAGCCCTAGCCCTAGCTCTAACTCTCACCCTAGCCCAAGCATTAGCCCTAGCTCTAACTCTCACCCTAGCCCTAGCATTAGCCCTAGCTCTAACCCTAACCCTAGCCCTAGCCCTAGCCATAACCCTAACCGTAGTCCTAACTCTTTTTTTAGACCTAACCCAAACCCTCGCTTTAACCCTAGTCCTAGCCATAACCCTAACCTTAACACTAACCCTAACCCTGACTGAACCCTAACCCGAACCCAAACCCTAACGCCAGCCATAACCCTAGCCCTAGTCCTAACCCTAACCTTAGCCCTAAGCCAAAACCTAGCTGTAACACTAGTCCTAGGCCTAACCTTAAGCTAAACCCTAACCCTATCCCTAGCCCTAGACCTAGACCTACCCTTAACCCACACCCTAGCCCTAACCCTAACCCTAGACTTAGACCTAACCCTAAGTCCAGCCCTAACCCTACACTACCCCTAACTCTGAACCTACCCTAGAACTATAGTCCTAGTCCTACCGCTAACCCTAACCCTAGCCATGGCCCTATCTCTAGCCCTAACCCTACCCTAACCCTAACCCTAACTGAACCCTAACCCTCGCCCTATCCATAACCCTAGTCCTAGTCCTAACCCTAACCCTAAAACTCGCCGTAGCCCTAGTCCTGGCCCTGATCCTAACCCTAACGCTTGCCGTAATATCCCTAACCCGAGCCTTAACCCTAACCCTAACCCTAGCCATGGCCCTATCCCTAGCCGTAGACCTAATCCTAACCAAAACTCTAACCTTAACCCTAACCCTAACCATTATCCACCTTAGCCTTAACTCTACCGTAACCCTAACCCAAGCCCTAACCCTAGCTCTAAGCCACACCCTAGCCCTAGAATTAGCCCTAGCTCTAACCCTACCACTATCCCTAGCCCTAGCCCTAGCCCTAACCCTAACCCTAACCCTAACCCTAACCCTAAACTAGCCCTAGCCCTAATCCTAGCCCTAACCCTAACCTTATCTCTAACCCTAACCCTAAATCTAGTCCTAAACCTAACCCTAACCCTAAACATAGTCCTAACCGTAATTCTAACCCTAACCCTAACCCAGGTCCTAACCCTAACCCGAGCCTTATTCCAAGCCCTATCCTAGTCTACCTCTAATTCTAACATTAACCCTAGCCCTAACCCTAAGCCTAACCCTAGCAGTAAACCGAGCCCTAACAATAGGCCTAACTCTAACCATAACCCTAACGCTATCCCTAACCCTAACCTTAAGCCTAGCCCTAACCTTAACCTTAAAGCTACCCCTAACCCTTGCCCTAAGCCTAATTCTAGCCCTAAGCCTAAGCCTAGCCCTAATCCTAACCCTACCCTATCCCAATCCCTAGTCTTAGACCTAATTCTAACCCTAACACTAAACCTAACAATAAACCTAACCCTAACAATAACTCTAACCCTAAACCTATCCTTAAACTAGCCTTAGCCCATACCCTATACCTAGACCTAGCCACACTAGCTTTAGCCCTAACCCTATCCCTACCCTAGCCCTAAACCTAACATTAGTTCTATCTAATTCTAACCCTAACACTATCCCTAACCCTAGCCTTAAACCTAACATTAGTCCTATCTAATTCTAACCCTAACACTATCCCTAACCCTAACCATTGCCCTAACCCTAGCCCTAACCCTAACCCTAACCCTAACCTTAACCCTAGTCCTAAACCTAATACAACACTAACCCTAACCCTAACTCTAGCTCTAGCCCTAACCCTAACCCTAGCCCTAACCCTAACCCTAACCTTATCTCTTACCCTAATCCTTATCCTAACCCTACTCCTAACCCTAACCTCGAAACTCCCCCTAACCCGAGCCCTAGTCCAATCCCTAACCCTAAACCTATCTCTAACCCTAATCCTAACCCAAACCCCAATACTACACCTAACCCTAGCCCTAATCCTAACTCTAGCCCTAGCCCTAACTCTAACCCTAACCATAACCAAAACCCTAACCCTAAACCGAACCCAAGCTCTAGCCCTAACCCTAAAGCTAAACCTAACCCTAGCCCTAACCCTATCCCAGGCCCTAAGCTTAACCCTAACCCTAGCTCTACTCTTACCACTATCCTAATTCTAATGCTAGCCCTAACCCTATCCCTAAACCTAACCATAATCCTAGCTCTGGTCTTAGCCCTAATTATAGTCCTCACCTTAGCCCAAGCCCTAACCTTAACCCTAGCCCTAAACTTTACCGTAGACCTAACGCTAACCTTTACGCTAATCCTAACCCTATACTTACCTTAAACCTAACCCTAACACAGGTTCTAGCCCAAACCCTAACCTGAACCCTGACACTAGCCCTAAACCTAACCCCAACCCTAACCCTAATCGTAACCCTAGCCCTAGCCCAAACCTTAAACCTAACACTCACCTAACCCTAACCCTAGCCCAGGCACTAACCCTAATCCTAAACCTAACCCAAACGCTAGCCCTAACCCTAACACTAAACCTAACACAAGCCCTAACCCTCTCCCAAGTCCTAACACTAGCCTTAGCCCTAACCCTAACAATAGCCCTAGCCCTAAACCTTAACCTAATACTATCCTTTACCCTAACCCTAATCCTAAACCAAGCCCTATCCCTAACCCCAACCCTAACCCTAAACTAGCCCTAGCCCTAACCCTAGTGCTAACCCTAACCTTATCTCTAACCCTAACCCTAACCCTAGTCTTAAAACTAACCCTAACCCTAAACATAGTCCTAACTGTAATTCTAACCCTAAACCCAAACCTAAACCTAAACCTAGCCCTAATCCTACCCCTAACTCTAATTCTAACAGTAGCCCTAGCCCTAACCCTAATCCTAAACCTAAACCTAGCCCTAATCCTAACCCTACATCTAATTCTAACACTAGCCCTAACTCTAACCCTAACCCTAGCATTAAACCGAGCCGTAACCCTAGGCCTAACTCTAACCATAACCCTAACCCTATCCCTAACCCTAACCCTAATCCTAGCCCTAACCCTAACCTTAAATCTACCCCTAACCCTTGCCCTAAGCCTAATTCTAGCCCTAACCCTAAACCTAGCCCTAATCCTAAGCCTAAACCTAGCCCTAATCCTAACCCTACCTCTAATTCTAACACTAGCCCTAGCCCTAACCTAAAAGCTACCTCTAACCCTTGCCCTAAGCCTAATTCTAGCCCTAGCCCTAACCCAAACGCTAACCCTAGCCTAGGTCCTAACCCTAACCAAAAACCTAACCCAAACCTGAGCCCTAGTCCTAGCCCTAACCCTAAACCTAACCCTATCCCTAGTCTTAGACCTAATTCTAACCCTAACACTAAACCTAACAATAACTCTAACCCTAACCCTATCCCTAAACTAGCCCTAGACCAAACCCTATCCCTAGACCTAGCCATAACACTAACCTTAGCCCTAACCATATCCCTACCCTAGCTCTAAACCTAACATTAGTTCTATCTAATTCTAACCCTAACACTATCCCTAACCCTAATCATTGCCCTAACTCTAGCCCTAATCCTAACCCTAACCTTAACCCTAGTCCTAACCCTAATTCAACACTAACCCTAACCCTAACGTTAGCTCTAGCCCTACCCTAACCCTAGCCCTAAACATAACCTTATCTCTAACCCTAATCCTAACCCTAACCCTAGTCCTAATCCTAACGTCGAAACTCCCCCTAACACAAGCCCTAGTCCTATCCCTAACCCTAATCCTAATCCTAACCCAAACCCCAATCCTACCCCTAACCCTAGCCCTAATCCTAACTCTAGCCCTAGCCCTAGCCCTAACTTGCTAACCCTAGCTCTAACTCTAACCCTAACCATAACTCTAACCCTAACCCTAACCCTAAACCGAACCCAAGCCCTAGCCCTAACCCTAATGCTAAACCTAACCCTATCCCAGGCCCTAAGCTTAACCCTAACCCTAGCTCTACTCCTACCACTATCCTAATCCTAATGCTAGCCCTAACCCCATCCCTAAACCTAACCATAATCCTAGCCCTAGTCCTAGCCCTAATTATAGCTCTCACCTTAGCCCAAGCCCTAACCTTAACTCTAGCCGTAAACCTTACCCTAGACCTAACGCTAACCTTTACCCTAATCCTAACCCTATCCTTACCCTAAACCTAACCCTAACACGAGTTCTAGCCCAAACCCTAACCTGAACCCTGACACTAGCCCTAAACCTTACCCTAGCCTTAGCCGTAACCCTAACTCTAACCCAAGCTCTAGCCCTAACCCTAAGCCTAACACTAGCCCTAACCCTATTCCTAGCCATAAGCAAACCCTAAACCTAACCCTAAACTCAGCCCTAACCCTGACACTAGCACTAATCCTATCCCTATCCCTAAAACTAGCCCTTCCCCTATCTCTAGTCCTAACCCAAACCCTAACACTAGACCTAACCCTAGCCCTAGCCTTAAGCTAAACCCTAACACTAGCCTTAACCCTAGCCCTTTCCTAAACCTAACCCTAGCTCTAAACCTGAGCCGAGGCTTAACCTTAACCATAACCATAACCATAACCCTAACCCTAGCTCTAGCCCTTACCCTAGCCCAAACCCTAGCCTTAGCCTAATCCTAACCATAGGCCTAAACCTGACCCGAGCCATAACCTAACCCTAACACGATCATTTAACCTATCCCTAACCCTAACCCGAGCTCTAGCCCTCACCCTAACCCTAACCCTGACAATAGCCTTAACCCTATCCATAGTCCTAAACCTAGCTCTACACCTAACTCTAACCCTAACCCTAACCCTAACCTTAACCCTAACCCTAACACTAACACTAAACCTCACTCAAGCCCAAACCCTCACCCTAATTCTAACACTATCCTTCACTCTAATCCTAATCCTAAACTGAGCCTTAGCCCTTACCTTAACCCTAACACTATCCATTACCCTAACCCTAAACCTAAACCGAGCCCTAGCTCTCACCCTAACCCTAGCCCTGACACTAGGCATAATCCTAACACTGGCCCTAAACCTAGCCCTACCCCTCGATCTAGCCCTAACCCTAACACTAACCCTAACCTTAAACCCAACCCTAACTCTAACCCTAAACTAAACCGAACCATAGCCCTAACCTAACCCTAACCATAACCCTATCCTTAGACCTAAACCTAGCCCTACACTTAACTCTAGCCCTAACCCTAATCCTAACCCTAACATTAACCGTAACACTAAACCTCATTCAAGCCCCAACCCTTTTCCTAGCCCTAACATTACCCTTTACCCTAGACCTAACCCTAAATGGAGCCCTAGCTCTCACTCTAACTCTAACCCTGACACTAGCCCTAATTTTTTACCTAGCCCTAAACCTAGCCTGCCCCTAGATTTAACCTTTATCCTAACCCTAGCACTAGCCCTAAACCTTACCCTAGCCTTAGCCCTAACCCTAACTCTAACTCGAGCTCTAGCCCTAACCCTAACCCTCACTCTAGCCCTAAGAGTTTCCTTTACCCTAACCCTAACCCTAAAGCAAACCCTAGACCTCACCCTAACCCTACGCCTGACACTAGCCCTAATCCTATCCCTAGCCCTAAACCTAGCCCTATCCCTAGATCTACACCTAACCCTAACTCTAACCATAACCCTAAATAAACACGAGCCCTAGTCCTAAACCTAACCCTAACTTTAGCCCTAACCCTATCCTTAGCCCTAATCCTAGCCCTAACTGGAGCACTAGCCCTAACCATAACCATAACCCTAACCATAACCATAACCCTAGACCTAACCATAGCCCTAACCCTAGCCCTAGCCTAATCCTAACCATAGCCCTAACACTGAACCTAACCCTAACCCTAACCCTAACCCTAACCCTAAACATAACTCTAGCCTGAGCCCTAGCCCTA
This sequence comes from Lasiurus borealis, assembly GCA_004026805.1. Lineage (NCBI taxonomy): Eukaryota > Metazoa > Chordata > Mammalia > Chiroptera > Vespertilionidae > Lasiurus > Lasiurus borealis. The sequence continues at coordinate 1,135 of PVJN01054261.1, read as the reverse complement.
ATCCTAACCTAATGTTAACTAGCCCTAACCATAAACCTAGGCCTAACCCTAACACTAGCCATAAGTCAAACCCTAACCCTAACACTAACGCTAGCCACAAACCTAGACCTATCCCTAATCCTAGCCCTAGCCCTATCCCTAGCAGTAGTCCTAACCCAAACCCTAACCCTAACCCTCACACTATCCCTAGCCCTTACACTAGCCATCGCCCTAATCTTAACTCTAAATTTAGCCTTAACCCTAGCCCTATCTTAATCCTTACCCTAGCCCTAAACCTGAACGTAGCCCTAACCATAACTATAACTCTAACCCTAGCCCTAGCCCTAATCCTAGGCCTAACCCTAGCCCTAGCCTAATCCTAACTATAGCTCTAACCCTGACCCTAGCCATAACCATAACCTTAACCCTAACTCTAACACCATCATTTAACCAAACCCCAACAAAACCATAACACGAGCCCTAGCCCTAGCCTCTATAACACTGACACTAGCCATAACCCTGTTGTTAGCCCTAAACCGAGCCTTATCCCTAGTTCTAGCCCTAACCCTAACCTTAACCCTAACCCTAACACTAACACTATAAACCTCACTCAAGCCCAAACCCTCACCCTAGTCCTAACACTATTCTTTACCCTAACCCTAACCCTGACACTAGCTCTAATCCTATCCTTAGTCCGGACCTAACCCTAGCCCTAGCTCTAGCCCGAAACCTAAACCTAACCCTAAACCTAACTCTAACCCTAAAACTAGCCCTAACCCTATCCCAAATACTAATCCTAGCTTTAGTTTTAATCCTAACCCTAGCCCAAATCCTGCCCCTAGCCCTAACCCTAACCCTATTCCTAATCCTAACCATAACCCAAACCCTAACCCTAGCCCTATTCCAAACCCTAACCCTAACCCTAACCCAAACCCTAGTTCTAACACTAACCCACCTGGAGGAGCCAAGATGGCGGCATAGGTAAACACCTACACTGCTGCCTCGCACAACAATTTCAAAACTACAACTAAAAGACAGAACAGACATCATCCAGAACCACAGGAAAGCTGGCTGAGTGGAAGTTCTACAGCTAGAAGGAAAGAGAGGGGCTCACAGACACCCAGAGGAACTGCAAAAAGCTGAGGTACGAAGACGC
>PVJN01054260.1:0-13461 GCA_004026805.1 Lasiurus borealis | reverse complement strand
TGCCTTTCCAGCTCCCCTGCTCCCCTGCGCACCAGGACCACAAGAGTCTAGGTCTCCAGGGTTTCGCCCGAATCAGGGGCCCAGTAGACTCATAAGTGGCACAGTTGGGAGGGTCTGTCTCCCGCCCAGTAGCAAAAGCCAGTGGCAGAATCAGCAATCTGTCCTCAGTGTGGCGCCGGCGCCCTGTGTGTGCGCGTACGCGCCGCGGCGACTCCCCTAAGTTTGTGTGCACTTCTCCCTTTTCACAGTCCAAACTCCCCCGTATGAGTTTCGGCTGGATCTGCGGTTTAGTGTCGTAGGATAAGGGGTTCAATGCCGTTGGGGGTCTCCGTTTCCCTCCCGTCAGAGAAAGCCAGCCAGGTACTCGGGCACCCGCTCTCTCAGCGCGCACGTCTCCGTACCTCAGCTTTTTGCAGTTCCTCTGGGTGTCTGTGAGCCCCTCTCTTTCCCTCTAGCTGTAGAACTTCCAATCAGCGAGCTTTCCAGTGGTTATGGATGATGACCGTTCTGTCTTTTAGTTGTAGTTTTGAAATTGCTGTGCGAGGCAGCAGTATAGGTGTTTACCTATGCCGCCATCTTGGCTCCTACCTACTTTATTTTTCTTTCTCAGAATTGCTGTAGCTATTCGTGGTGTTTTGTTTTTTTTTCCAGATGAATCTATGAAGAGTTCTTTCTATGTCTGTGAAATATGTCCTTGGTATTTTAATGGGTAATGCGTTGAATCTGTAGATTGCTTTGGGTAGTATGGACATTTTAATGATGTTGATTCTCCCAATCCATGAGCATGGGATGCTCTTCCATCTGTTAACATCTCCCTCTATCTCTTTTTTCAGTGTTCTGTAGTTTTCTGCATATAGGTCTTTTACCTCTTTAGTTAGGTTTATTCCTAAGTATCTTAATTTTTTTGGTGCAATGGTAAATGGGATTGCTTTTTTAGTTTCTCTTTCTGTAGTTTCACTATTAGTGTATAGAAATGCCAATGACTTCTTAGCATTAATTTTGTATCCTGCTACATTGCCAAATTCATTAAGTAAGTCAATTAGTTTTGGAATGGAGTCCTTTGGGTTTTTTATGTACAATATCATGTCATCTGCAAATAAGGACAGCTTTACTTCTTCTTTTCCAATTTGGATGCAATACTTATATCTCACAAATTAGATGTCAAAGTGAAGGACATAATAAGACATAAAGAAGGCCACTTCATAATACTCAAGGGAACAATCCAACAAGAAGGTGGTATTTCAGGGAAATGGGAATGAAAAAAAAGCTGGGGTTGCAATACTTATATCTGACAAATTAGATGTCAAAGTGAAGGACATAATAAGAGATAAAGAAGGCCACCTCATAATACTAAAGGGAACAATCCAACAAGAAGAAATAACTCTGGTAATCATATATGCACCCAATATAGGAGCACCTAAATACATAAACTCTTGGAGGATATTAATGGAGAGATTGACAGCAATACAATCATAGTAGGGAACATTAATACCCCACTGTCACCATTGTACAAGTCCTCTAAACAAAAAATCAGCAAAAAAATATCAATCCTAAATGTCACACTAGACCAGATGGAATTAATTGACATCTTCAGAACATTTCACCCCAAAACCACAGAATATACATTCTTCTCCAGTGCACATGGGTCATTTTAAAAGATAGATCATATGTTGGGTCATAAGTAAAGTCTCTTCAAATTCAAGAAGATAGAAATCATATCATGAATTTTCTGAGACCACAGTGGCATAAAACTGGAAATCAACTATAATAAAAACAATAGAAAGAAATCAAACGCATGGAGACTAAACAGCATGCTATTAAACAATGATTGGGTAACCATAGAGTTCAAGGAAGAAATAAAAAACATCACGGCAACAAATGACAATGACAACACAACAATACAATATTTATGGGACACAGTGAAAGCAATCTTGAGAGGGAAGTTCATAGCGCTACAAGCCTACTGCAAAACAGAGGAAACAATGGTAATAAATTACCTAACTCTACAGTTCAAAGAGCTAGAGAGCAACAGAAAACCCCAGTGTAAACAGAAGAAAGGAAATAGTAAAGATCAGAGCAGAGATAAACAACATGGAGACCAAAGAAACAATTCCAAAGAACAACAAAACGAAGAGCTGGTTCTTTGAAAGGATAAACAAGATTGATGGACCTCTAGCCAGGCTCACCAAGAAGCAAAGAGAGAAGACCCAAATAAACAAAATCAGAAATGAAAGAGGAGAAATAACAGACCTCGCCAAAATTAAAGGATTGTTACAAAATACAATGAGCAACTCTATTCCAACCAACTGTACAATATGGAGGAAATGGACATATTCCTAGAAAAATATAGCCTTCCAAAACTCAATAAGGAAGAATCTAAACACCTCAATAGGCCAATAACTATGGAAGAAATTGAAGCAGTCATCAAAAAGCTTCCAGCAAATAAAAGCCCAGGACCAGATGAATTTTACCAAACATTCAATGAAGAATTAAAACCTATCCTCCTCAGACTATTCAAAAACATTCAAGAAGAAGGAACACTTACAAACACCTTCTATGAAGTCAGCATCACCTTAATATCAAAAACAGATAAAGACAACACAATGAAAGAGAATTACAGGCCAATATCTCCCATGAACATAGATGCCAAAATCCTCAACAAAATTCTAGCAAATCGGATCCAGCAGTACATCAGAAAGATCATTCACCATGACCAAGTAGGATTCATCCCAGGAATGCAGGGATGGTACAGTATCCAAAAATCAATAAATGTGATACATCACATAAACAAATTGAGAGATAAAAATCACATAGTCATATCAATTGATGCAGAAAAAGCATTTGACAAAATCCAACACCCTTTCTTGATAAAAAACTCTCAGCAAAGTGGGAATAGAAGGAGCATATTTCAACATCATAAAAGCCATATATGATAAACCCACAGCTAACACCACACTCAATGGGCAAAAAGTAAAATCATTTCGCCTAAGAACAGGAACAAGACAGGGATGCCCACTCTCACCTCTCCTGTTCGACATAGTACTGGAAGTATTAGCCATTGCAATTAGACAAGAAGAAGAAATAAAAGGCATCCAAATTGGAAAAGAAGAAGTAAAGCTGTCCTTATTTGCAGATGACATGATATTGTACATAAAAAACCCAAAGGATTCCTTTCCAAAACCAATTGACTTAATTAATGAATTTGGCGATGTAGCAGGATACAAAATTAATGCTAAGAAGTCTGTGGGATTTCTCTACACTAATAGTGAAATTACAGAAAGAGAGACTAAAAAAGTAATCCCATTTACCATCGCACCAAAAAAATTAAGATACCTAGGAATAAAGCTATCTAAAGAGGTAAACGACCTCTATGTAGAAAACTACAGGACACTAAAAAAAAAGATAGAGGGAGATGTTAACAGATGGAAGAGCATACCATGCTCATGGATTGGGAGAATCAACATCATTAAAATGTCCATACTACCGAAAGCAATCTATAGATTCAATGCACTACCCATTAAAATACCGACATATTCCACAGACCTAGAAAGAATTCTTCATAGATTCATCTGGAACAAAAAAAGACCACGAATAGCTACAGCAATTCTGAGAAAACAGAATAAAGCAGGTGGGATCTCAATACCAGATTTCAAGGTATACTACAAAGCAACTGTTCTCAAAATAGCCTGGTACTGGCACAAGAACAGACATATAGACCAATGGACTAGAATAGAGAACCCAGATATCCATGCAAACCACTATATTCAACTAATACTTGATAAAGTAGGCATGAACATTCAATGGAGCCAAGATAGGCTCTTCAATAAATGGTGTTAGGAAAATTGGACAGATACATGCAAAAAAATGACACTGGACCACCAACTTACACCAAATACAAAAATAAACACAAAATGGATACAGGACTTAAACATTAGAAGGGAAACCATAAAAATACTAGAGGAGTCCATAGGCAGCACAATCTCAGATATATGCCGAAAGAACTTCTTCACCGATACTCCTCCAAAGGCAATTGAAGCTAAGGAAAAAATAAACAAATGGGACTACATCAAAATAAAAAGGGTTTGCACGGCAAAAGAAACCATCAACAAAACAACAAGAAAGATCACTGTATGGGAGAACATATTTGCAAATGTTATCACTGATAAAAATTTAATCTCCAAAATCTACAGCCAACTTATACAACTTAATAAAAGGAAGATAATCGACACAATTAAAAAATGGGCAACTGACCTAAATAGAACCTTTTCGAAAGTCGACAGAAGGAAGGCCAAGAGACACATGAAAACATGTTCAAAATCACTAATCATCCGAGAGATGCAAATCAAAACGACAATGCGATACCATCTTACACCGGTCAGAATGGCAACCATCAACAAATCAACAAACGACAAGTGTTGGCAAGGATGTGGAGAAAAAGGAACCCTAGTGCACTGTTGGTGGGAATGCATACTGGTGCAGCCACTGTGGAGAACAGTATGGAGTTTCCTTAAAAAACTAAAAATGGATCTCCCATTTGACCCTGTACTCCCACTCTTAGTAATTTATCCTAAGAAATCACAAACACCAATCAGAAAGGATTTATGCACCCCTATGTTCATAGCAGCAGATTTTACAATAGCTACAATTTGGAAACATCCTAGGTGCCCGTCAGCAGATGAGTGGATCAGAAAAGTGTGGTACATCTACACAATGGAATTCTATGCTGCCATTAAAAAGAAGGAATTCTTACCATCTGCAGCAACCTGGTTGGAACTGGAGAGCCTTATGCTTAGTGAAATAAGCCAGTCAATGAAGGAGATACATCACATGATCTCACTCATTTGTGGGTAATAAAGAACATTATAAACTGATGAACAAAAGGATAGATACAGAGGTAGGAAAGCTTCAAACAGACTGTGAAATTACAGCAGGTAGATTAAAGTTAGGTGAGGTAGATAAGAGATCAATCAAAGGACTTGTATGCATGCATATAAGCATAACCAATGAACATAGACACTGGGTGGTTGGGTTATGCCTTGGAGGGAAGGGGGGCAATGGGGAGATATGTATAAAAATTAATAAAAAATAATAATAATAAAAAGAAAAAAGAATTTCATGGCTGAAAGGAACCCAAGAGGTCATCTATGATTTTTTATTTAAATGTGTAAGAGTTTTGTTCAGTCAGAAATTTGATTTCATATCTTAGTTAGTTCAAACAAATTCTTTTATTCAGTCACTCTGTAACTCAGCTATTCTGAAAAATATAGTTTTCTAGAGCCTCAGAGCTAAGTCATAGTTAAATGCGACAAAATACTTACTATACTAGTAGTTGATCTTTTTAAGTAAAATTCAATCAATTATTAAAGACATCATATACAGTTTGGTTAGATGTTATGGCTATAACTTCTTTTCATTTCTGCCATCTGTAAGACAGGAAGGAGTAGTCATTATAGGAAGGTAAGGGATAGGAAACACTGATGCTTTGTCTCCCAGTTTTATAAACTATGTAGTTCTTCAGGGAAATTAAGATGGCAATGTTAGACTACTGTTGTCAAGGAAGATATGGAGACCTGTAAGTAAATCATAAAATCAGAGCCACTTGAGTTGTCATTAAAATAAAATCACATGGGGAGTTGAAAAAATACCCTGGAGTTTTCTTCTCTAAGTTATAACAGAAACATTAAAAAATAACGAGGTACAGAAGTGACAAAAAATAAATAAATTAGACTTCTTCAAAATTAAAAACTTTGGTGCTGAAAAAGATACCAACAAGAAAGTAAAAAGACTACCCACAGAATGGTAGAAAATATTTTCCAATCATTTATGAGACTTGAACCTGTATCAGTCTGGTAAACACCATTCACACCTACCTGATGACTCACTGTGAACCTACCTAACACAACTTGAATATAACCAGAGGGTCTTTCAGTGACTGAGAGTAAGAGGCAGCTAGAAAGCAGAGGCAGGTAGAAGTGGATCTTGAAGTGCCTTGTGACATTTGTTGACTTGCCCCTTGAGTCTGAGGCCAGTAAAAGCCAGCCTTGGTGTACAACATGGTCCTTCACCCACATATCCATGCCCAGCAGGGATAGCTACAAACTGTGGATTACTGTAGCTCTAAATAGGTTGTCGAGTGCCAGTCACAGGTAGCATCTTACAATAGCCTGCACAAGAGGCCCATAACAAAACACACCCAATAGCCAGCTTTAGACAACACCAGAGTGGGATCAAATATCCTTCACAGGTAGCACACACAATGGAGATCTCAGAAGGCACCAAACCCTGCTGAGGCAAATTCTGCTTCATGTGGTCAGCACCTGCCCTGCAGTTCACATGTCATGGTCGGAATTGAGCCTTTTAGTCAGTCAGTCAGCTTCAGTGTCAATCACATGCATGAATATGCCAACTGCAATCAAGACTCAATTACAACAGGAGGGCTCACATCACCCACACATGGGACATTCTTGGAGAACCCAGCTCATGTGATCAAGGTTCTGCCACTGGCTCCTACAGGACACCCACTACATCAGGCCACTCCACGAAGACTTGGAGTCTAGTAGATCTGCTTAATACATAGAAACAAACACGAGGCAGCCAAAATGGGTAGGCAAAAACAGAAGCCACAAATAAAGGAACAACAGAAATATCCAGAAAAAGAGCTATATGAAATGAAGGCAAGCAATTTATCAGACATAGAGTTCAAAGTAATGGTTATGAGGATGGTCAACAGCATGAAAAAGGTGAAAGAAACTATGAAAAAGAACCAATCAGAAATGAGGAACACATTGGATGGAATAAAGAGTATGTTGGGTGAAGCAGAGGATCTAATCAGTGACTTGGTAGACAAGGTAGAAAAAACACCCAATCAGAGCAACAAAAGGAAAATAATTGCTTTGAAAAGAGGATAGTTTAAAGGACTTTTAAACTATAAGTGCAATAGCATCTCCATCAGAGGGATACCAGAAGGAAAAGAGATAGAGAAAGAAATGGAGAAGCTATTTGGAAGAAATGATGACGGAAAACTTCCCTAACCTATTTAAAGCAAAAGAAACACAAGTCTAGGAAGTGCAAAGAGTTCCAAACACAAAGATACATCATAATTAAAATGGCAAAGGTCACAGACAAAGAGAGAATCTTTTTTTTTTCATGTTAAAATATACTTCTTTTTATTTTTTCTGCCAGACTTTGGGAAATTGCTTAATAAAGTTCTTTTATATAAGCAAAATGATGTGTAAAAATCATGATTAGATTAATGTTAATACTGGAAACTAGAGATATTTTTCTCAGCAAGCAACCAGAAGTCAGCAAAAATGACAATTCTACATTAATGACACCAGCACAGCTTGAAAAGCATTTAAACTTTACTTTTCTTGCCAAGAGACACATGAAAACATGCTCAAAGTCACTAATCATCCGAGAGATAAAAATTAAAACAATAATGAGGTACCATATCACACCTGTCAGAATGACTATCATCAACAAATCAACAAATAACAAGTACTGGTGAGGATGCAGAGATAAAGAAACCCTCATGCACTGCTGGTGGGAATGCAGACTGGTGAAGCCACTGTGGATAACAGTATGGAGTTTCCTCAAAAAACTAAAAATGGCACTGTGGGGCGTGCAGGAGGCGGCTGCTCGATGTCTCTCTCTTATCGATGTTTCTGACTTTCTATCTCCCTTCCTCTCTGTAAAAAATCAATAAAATATATTTTAAAAAAACACCCAAAAAACTAAAAATGGAACTCCCATTTTACCCTGTGATACTACTTCTAGGAATATATCCTAAGAAACTAGAAACACCAGTCCAAAAAGATACATGCACCCGTATATTAATAGCAGCACAGTTTATAATAGCTAAGATTTGGAAATAGCCTAAGTGTCCATCAGTAGATGAGTGGACTAAAATAAAGTGGTACATCTACATGATAGAACACTACACTGCTGTAAAAAGGAACTCCTACCATTTTCAACAGCATGCAAAGAAAGAATCTTAAAAGCAACAAGAGAATGACAGTCAGTTATCTGCAAGGGAGCTCCCATAAGCCTGTCAGTTTATTTATCAATAGAATAATTTCATGCCAGAAAGCATAGTCATGAAATATACAAAATATTAGGGGGGGGGGAAGACCCACAACCAAGACAACTTTACCCAGCAAGATTATCATTTAAAATTGAAGGAAAAGTCAAGAACATTCCAGATGAAAAAAGCTAAAGGGGTTTGTTAGCACCAAACGAGTATTATAAGAAATGTTAATGGACTTGCAAGAAGAAGAACAAAGAAGAAGAAACCCAGAAGAATATAGTTTAAATATGTACCTACTTATAATCACTTTAAATGTAAATTTTTTTTTTAGATTTTAAAATTTCATGTTTATTCATATTTCTCAAAATATATGTACATAAAAAAGGAAGATTTACAACAGGAAAGATTGCCTTACATGCAACACAAATTCCAATGAACTCATGATGGGATCACACGTAATTATGAATCTAATTCAAGCCAACCTTCTCAAGTCCATTTCCCAGCCACACTTCAGGCTGCAGACAGGATCCCAGGAGACAATGCCGGTGGAATGGATAAAACAAACATCTTGGCTTCTGGTAAATGTAAATATTTTAAATGCTCCAATCAAAAGATATAGGGTAGCAGAATGCTAAAGAAAACAAGACCCATATATATGCTGTTTACAAGGGACCCACATGAGAATAAAAGATACACACAGGCTAAAAGTAAAGATATGGAAAAAGATATTGCATGTAAAAGGAAATGAAAAAGAAAAGGTGAGATACTAATACTTATGTATATCTGAAAAAAACAAACTTTAAGACAAAGGCTATAGAAAGACACAAAGAAGGACACTAGATAATGATAAAGGGAGTAATTCATTAAGAGGATACAATCCTTGTAAACATTTATGCACCCAACATAGGAACATCTAAATATGTAAAGCAAATCTCAATGGACATAAGGGAGAGATTGATTGTAATATAATCGTAGTAGGTGATTTAAAAACCTCACTAACATCAATGGATAGATCTTTCAGATAGAAAATCAACAGGGAAATGGCAGACTTAAATGACACACTATATCAGATGGATTTAATTGATATCTTCAGAGCATTTCACTCCAAAGCAGCAGAATATAAATTCCTTTCAAGGGCATGTGGAACATTTTCTAAGATAGACCACATGTTAGGACACAAAACAAGTTTCAATAAATTTAAGAAGACTGAAATCTTATCAAGTATCTTCTCCAACCACAATGTTATAAAACTGAAAATCAATCACACACACACACACACACACACACCCACCGCCCCCCCCCACACACCACACACACACCTGAAAAGCACACAAAGACATGGAGTCTAAATAACATGTTACTAAACAATGAATGGGTTAACATGAGATTAAGGAAGAAATCAAAAGTTACCTGAAAACAAATGAAAATGAACACACAACAACCCCAAATCTATGGGAAACAGATAAAGTAGTCCCGAGAGGGAAGTTCATAGCTTAACAGGGCTTACTCAGGAAGCAAGAAAAATCTCAAATAAACAATCTAATTTTATACTTAAAGAAACATGAGAAACATAACAACCAAGAAATCCCAGAGTGAGTAGCAGGAATCTATATATGTAATAGAGAAATATGGTAATTAACTGGGATGCTATAACAGGTCAACCAGACAGGAGGAGGTTGCGTGTGGAGCATCAGTGTTGGGGTGGCAGGGGCCTCTGTGTGCCTACACTGGGGGAAGAACTAATCAGCAGAAACTGGGGCTGCTTCAAGGGCCAGAGAGCAAGGCAGGGGCAGACTGGCGACTCGAGGGTGGAGGGCACTGCACAATTTTGAATTGCATGCTGGGCTCCTAGTAAAATAATAAAAATAAAGAGAATAGCAGAAATAAACAAAATAGAGTATAAATAAAAATACAAAAGATTAATGATACCAAGAGCTGGTTTTTTGAAAAGATTAACAAGATTGAGAAATCTTTAACAAGGCTCATGAAGAAAAAAAAAAAGAGAGTGGACCCAAATAAATAAAATTAGAAATAACCATGGACACTAAAGAAATAAAAGGCATTGCAAGTAAATATTACAAACAACAATATGCCAACAAATAGGACTATCTGAACAAAATGGAAAAATTCTACAAACATACCCTTTCCAAAACTGAATCAGGAAGAATCAGAGAATCTGAAGAGACAGATTACAAGTATGGTAATTAAAGCAGTAACCAAAAAACTTTCAACAAACTAAAGCCTTGGACATGAATGGTTTCACAGGTGAATTTTACCAAACAATCAAAGAAGAACCATTCTTTTCAAACTATTTCAAAAAATTCAAGAGGATGGAAGACTCCTAAGCTCATTTTATAAGGCCAGCATTATGCTAATTCTAAAACTTAATAAATTACAAAGAGAAGAAACCAAGATGGTGTCATAGGTAAGCAACTAAACTGCTGCCTCATACAACAATTCCAAAACTACAACTAAAAGACAAAATGAACATCATCCAGAACCACAGAAAGGCTTGCTGAATAGCAATTCTACAACTTAAAGGAAAGATAAAAGCACACTGAGACTCAGAGGAGCTGCAGAAGGCAGAGGTACTGAAGTGCGCTCACAGAGAGGGACGGCAACTGAGTACATGGATGGCTTTCTGAACCAGGAGGGAGACAAAAGCTCCCAACTGCTCTGAACCCCAGTTCTGGATGAGAATCTGGGGACCCAGACTATACAGGGAGAAACTGGATTGTCAGGAAAGAGGAAAGCATACTGAGACTCTGAGGAACAGCAGAAGGCAGATGTACCAAGGCGCGCATGCATAGAGAGGGCTGGCAACTGAGTACATGGCTGGATTTCTCAACTGGGGAGAGAAAAAAGCTCCCGACAACTCTGAACTGCAGTTCTGGGTTAGACTCTAGGGATCCAGACTCATTTGGAGAGAAATTAGACAGTCTGGAAATGGGTAAAACTCAAGGACAACTTTCTCTCAGAGCGATTACCATGGTACACTGAGACTCAGGGTCCTCTTATGGCAGAACTGATTGGAAGCCATTGCTGTCTGCTCTGCTCTGAGACTCCACCCTATCCAAGTTGAGTACAGAGGATTTTGCAAATCATGTCTCATAAGGGTGTCTCCAGCACAGAAATTCTCCGAGCATAGACACAGCTTATCCTCACAGCCAACTGGCCTGGAAGCCAATTCCACTCAGTGATACCAACAACAATCAAGGCTTAACTACAACAAGACTGTGAACACAAGATAGCCCACAAAGGGGTGCACCAGGTAATTGGGGAGGCTGAGCCACTGGGCCCTATAGGACACCTAGCACACAAAGCCACTCTATCAACTCAGGGAAGCAACCAAAATGTGGAGACAAAGAAACAGGTCACAAATGAAAAAATGGAGGAAAGTAAATGACTGGATATAGAGTTCAAAACCACAGTTATAAGGTTTTTCAAGAATTTTCTAGAAAAGGCCAGTAAATTTAGCAAGTCCCTTGAGGATATGAAAAAGGGCCAACCAGAAATTAAGCATACACTGACTGAAATAAAAAGTATTATACAGAGATCTAACAACAGACTAGATGATTGTAAGGATCAAGTCAAAGATTTGAAATACAAAGAAGAAAAGACACCCAACTGGGAAAAAAAAGAAAAGAAAAAATAATCAAAAAATATGGAAATAGTGTAAGGAGCCTCTGGTACAACTTCTAGCGTACCAACATCCAAATTATGGGTGTGCCAGAAGAAAGAGAGCAAGATACTGAAAACCTATTTGAAGAAATGATGACAAAATACTTCCCCCATCTGGTGAAAGAAATAGACTTACAAGTCCAGAAATCACAGAGAACCCCAAACAAAAGGAATCCAAAGAGGACCACACCAAGACACATCATAATTAAAATGCCAAGAGCAAAAGACAAAGAGAGAATATTAAAAGCAGCAAGAGAAAAACAGCTAGTTACCTACAAGGGAGCACCCATATGACTATCAGCTGATTTCCTAACAGACACTATGCAGGCCAGACAAGAGTGGAAAAAATATTCAAAGTAATGAATAGCAAGAACCTACAACCAAGATTATTCTACCCAGCAAAGCTATCATTCAGAATTGAAGGGCAGATAAAGAGCTTCACAGATAAGAAAAAGCTAAAGGAGTTCATCACCACCAAAGCAATATTATATGCAATGCTGAAAGGTATTCTTTAAGAAGAGGAAGAAGAGCCGAAACCAGTTTGGCTCAGTGGAGAGAGCATTGGCCTGTGAACTGAAGGGTCCCAGGTTAGATTCTGGTCAAGGGCATGTATCCTGGTTGCGGGCACATCCCCTGTAGGGGGCGTGCAGGAGGAGGCTGATTAATGTCTCTCTCTCATTGATGTTTCTAACTATCTCCTTCCCTTCCTCTCTGTAAAAAATCAATAATATATATTAAAAAAAGGATAGTTACATTAGTGTTCAAAAAGTTGCACCAGTTTACACTTGTTAAATTTTGTCAGTCTTATGGATCATGAGAGTTTTTTGCTTTAATTTGCATTTATGTTTTTTTTAATGTTCCATTTTTATTTATTTTTTATTAAACATTCTTTAATACTATTGAATTTCTTGGTGTGACATTGGTTAATAAAATTAGATAGGCTTCAGGGGTATAATTCTGTAATACCCCTGGGATACATCATCAGGAATACATCATCTGTATATTATATTGTGTGTTTACCACCCCAAGTCATAATTTGCATTTTTGAGTTTAAAGTTTGAACATTTTTATCTATATTTGTTGGCCACTTTTTGTTTGTATATAACTTTTCTTTGCCTGTTTTTCTATTGGGTTATTTTTATTTTATTTATTTAATTACAAGAAGCTCTTATGTACCAGACAGTGTGACAGTTATAAGAATGTAGCACTAAATATTCTGTGAAGGTAGGATACACTGATTCTTACTTCCATAGACCTTATCATCATTCTAATTTAAAAGATGTTAAATTAAATTTTAATTATAAATATTATAAGGGTTTGTTTTTCTCTTCCAAAAGATAAAAGCCTCAACTTTGTATATGATACTTTTGCTTAACAGAAATTTTTAGTTATTTCATAGTAAAATACAACTATCTTTTAAAAAAAAGAAGAGGGGGAGAAAAAAATGGCGGCGGAGTAAACAGACGCACCTGGAGCTTTGTCGCTGGGCAGAGGGAGAGAGAGTGGCTGGGAGTCGCGCTGGGAGTGATTGGAGGCAAGTTGGGAGCCAGTTGTCCTCCAGGAGAAGGCGGGGAACTGCTGGACGGGGCTCTCCCAGCCGGGCAGCCCCAGTGCAAGGGGTTTTTGCCTGCCCAAGCCCCCGGCAGGAGCGCGGAGACCACGCCATCTTTCAGAGGGAGGTGGATGCCTGCAGCCATCTGAAGCCGGCAGCTGCGCACACATCAAACAGCTGGGGACCCGGGGATCCAGAGCTC
>PVJN01054259.1:0-13445 GCA_004026805.1 Lasiurus borealis | reverse complement strand
GTTTCTCTCCTACATGGCCTTTCCCAGGAAGATCCATATGTTTTGGAAGCTCTTGTTTACAAGTTGAAAGTTTCTTTCTCTTCCTTCCCAGAAAAGCTCGAGGCCGTTTCCGTATCTTATGTGTACCACCATGATTTTCTTTGCCTGTTGTTTTCTGGGCAACTTTCATTCTGGCCTTTCTTAATACTTTGCATCCTGTTGTTTGTATTTCTAATGTAGAAGTAGACATAGGTGAGTCATTTCCAGTGTCATTTTTGAGCTTTAACCCTGTTGGAATAAACAGAAGAATAAGCCATCTGTGTCCCAATACAACAAAACGAGGAATGGAGCTTAAAAAATCAATGATATATATATAAAAAAAAATACAGGAACAAGTGGTTTCTAGTCAATCCACACAAAATTGCACAGACCTATTTCTCCCTGATCTTCCCTACTAGGCCCAACAACAAACCAATTAAGAAAGTAAGACACAACCAACAAAATGTTAATAACATTTTTAAAAGATTTTTAAAAATTGATTTTTAGAGACAAGAAGGGAGAGGAAGAGAGAAACATTGATGTGAGAGCTGAACATCAAGTGGCTGCCTCCTACACACCCCTTACTCGGATTGAGGGAGTAACTCGGATGTGCCCTGACCAGGAATCAAACTGGCAACCTTTAGTGCATGGGACGGCACCCAAGCAACTGAGCCATGCCAGCCAGGGACCAACAGAGAATTTTTAAAAATGGCAAAAATAAGAAAAAATAGTTTGGGACCCCAGGACTAGGAGAATAACATAATAAGGATGCTTACATACCTTCATCCAACAGGAGAAGGCAACCCAGATCTAATGTTTCCTAACTCACAGAGCTGTGAGGATCAGCTCAAAATAGGCTTATTCCTTCCCCAGTTTTCATGGGAAACCTTCTCACAACATAAGAATCCATTATAAGACATCAAATGGGCGGGGAGTACTAGCAAGATGCCTAGGCACAAGTGGCCTGGCCCAAGAAGCCTTTCATCCCTGTGAATCTAAGACACCCAATTCTCACTGAGAGATACTCTGGCCTAAGTAAATACCTTTCTTACCCTCAGGGAACACCAGGACAAACACATGGGAGCACTATCCGTTCCACATAAACCGAGGAAATAACAAAAAGTCTATGAAAATTAAAATTGTCACTGGAGCATATCTCATAAAAGTAGGAAAGAACATATGTAATAAACTAAAACAAGGTCACTGCCCATTAAATTATTTAAATAGGACTCAGACTCTCCTAATATAATAGACAAAATGAGCAGGACTCAATAAAAATTCACCCATCAGACTGAGAACACACAAACAAAAAAATTCATAATTTAAGTGAGAAAAGGCAATCTGATAAAAATCAGACCAGAATTCAAAAAAAAAACAATATCTAAGACCACAAAATATAAAAATACATGAAATTAAACAATACTAAATAGTCCATGGTTTAAAGAGAAAGTCTCAAAAGAAATGTAAAAATAGAGGAGAGAAACCAAGATGGTGGCATAGGTAAACATCTAAACTGCTGCCTCGCATAACACTTAAAAACTACAAAACTACAACTAAAAGACAAAATGGACATTATCAAGAACCACAGGAAGGCTGGCTGAATGGAAAGTCTACAACTAGAAGAAAAGAGAAAAGCACGATGAAACTCAGAGGAGCTGCAGGAGGCAGAGGTATTGAAACGCACGAGTGCACAGAGAGGACCAGCAACTGAGCATAAATGGCTTTCTAAAGCGGAAGGGACACAAAAGCTCACAACTGCACTGAAGTCCAGTTCCAGATGAGACTCTGGAGACCCAGACTCACACGGGGTGAAACTGGACTGTCAAGAAAGAGAAAAGCACACTGAGATTCAGAGGAATTGTTGAAGGCTGTGGTACTGCGACGCAAGTGCAGAGATAGGAGGTAACTGAGTACATGGCTGGCTTTCTCAAGCAGCAGGAAGACAAAAGATCCTGACTGCAATGAACTCCAGTTCCAGGCGAAACTCTGGAGACCCAGAAACTGGAGTGTTTGGCAGCAGGCTGAACTTGAGGGCGGCTTTCTCTCAGAGGTGCTTGCAGTGATTACCACGAGACACTGAGACACAGGGGCCTATTAGGGCAGGGCTGACGGGAAACCAATGCTGTCTGCTCCACCCTGAGACTCCGCCCCATCTAAGCTAAGCACAGAAGCTTTTGCAAGTCTTGTCTCATAAGGGTGTCTCCAGCACAGTTCTCTCAGCATAGACAGAATTGATCCTCACAGTCAAAGGGCCTGGAGTTAATTACTCCCAGTAATACCAACAACAATCAAGGCTTAACTACAACAAGATTGTGCACACAGCCCACAAAGGGGTGCACCAAGAGTGTCCACCTCAGGTAATTGGGGAGGTTGAGTCATTGTGCTCTATAAAACATATAGCACACAAAGACACTATCAACTCAGGGAAGCAGCCAAAATGAGGAGACAAAGAAACAGGTCACAAATGAAAGAAATGGAGGAAAGCAAATGACTGCATATAAAGTTCAAAATCACAATTATAAGATTTTTCAAGAATTTTCTAGAAAAGACAAATAAATTTAGCAAGACCCTTAAGGATATGAAAAAGGAGCAACTAGAAATTAAGCATACATGGACTGAAATAAAAAAATATTATACAGAGATCTAACAGCAGACTAGAAGATCACAAGAATCAAGTCAAAGATTTGAAATACAAATAAGCAACAAAACACTCAACTGGAAATGCAAAAAAGAAAAAAGAATCCAAAAATAGAAGATAGTGTAAAGAACCTCTGGGACAACTTCAAGTATACCAACATCTGAATTATGGGGGTGCCAGAAGAGAGAGAACAAGATACTGAAAACCTATTTGAAGAAATAATGACTGAAAACTTTCCCCAACTGGTGAAAGACATAGACTTACAAGTTCAGGAAGCCTAGAGAACCCCAAACAAAAAGAATCCAAAGAGGACCACACCAAGACACATCATAATTAAAATGCCAAGAGCAAAAGACAAAGAGAGAATATTAAAAGCAGCAAGAGAAAAACAGTTAGTTACCTATAAGGAAGCACTCATATGATCGTCAGAAGATTTCTCAACAGAAACTATGCAGGCCACACAGAAGTGGCAAGAAATATTCAAAGTGATGAATAGCAAGAATCTACAACCAAGATTACTCTATCCAACAAAGCTATCATTCAGAATTGAAGGGAAAATAAAGAGCTTCATGGATAAGAAAAAGCTAAAGGAATTTATCACCACCAAACCAGTATTATATAAAATGCTGAAAGGTATCCTTTAAGAAGAGAAAGAAGAAGAAAAGGGTAAAGATAAAAACTATGAACAACAAATACATGTCTATCAACAAATGAATAAAAAGTCTGATGAACAGAATACTGGTGAATATAAAAGAATCAGTGGGACAGAAAGGGAGTGGACTGACAATTCCCAGGGGGAAAGGGATTTGGGGGGTAAAGGCAGAGGGTGGGATGGGAACCAGGTAGAGGGGATATATTAGGAAAAAAAGAGGGACAATTGTAATAATCTGAACAATAAAGATTTATTATATTAAAAAAAGAAATGTAAAAATATATATTTGAGCCCTGGCCAGTGTGGTTCAGTGGTTGGAACACTGGTCTGCACACTGAAGGATCTCAGGTTCGATTCCTAGTAAAGTGCATGTACCTGAGCTACAAGTGCTATCCTTGGCTTTATACAGGAGGCACCAATCTATGTGTCTCTCTCACATCAGTTTCTCTCTTTTTTTTCCTCTCTCTCTGTCTCCCCTTCCTTCAACTCTCTCTAGAAATTTAATGGAAAAAATATACTTGGGTGAGGAATAACAACAAAAAACATACATAGTTGAATGAAAACAAAATTACAACTTATCAAAATATGTGGAATAAAGCTAAAGAAGTTCTTGGAGGAAAATATATAGCAAACATGCTTATAATAGATAAGGGGCAAGGTCTCAAATCAATAATCTAAGTTTTGACCCCAAGAAACTAGAAAAAAAGCAAAATAAACCCAAATCAATATAAAGAGGGAAAATAATAAATACAGAGCAGAAATCACAATCAAACAAAGTTCTTTCATCATTAAAATGTCCATACTACCCAAAGCAATCTAAAGATTCAATGCAATCCCCATTCAGGTACCAATGGAATATTTTACAGACCTAAAACAAACTCTCCAAACATTCATCTGGAATAATAATAATAATAATAATAATAAAGACCACGAATAGCTGCAGCAATCTTGAGAAAGAAGAACAAAGTTGGAGGGATCACAATATCAGATATCAAGTTATATTATATTACAAAGTCACTGTCCTCAAAACTGCCTGTTACTAGCACAAGAACAGACATATAGACCAATGGAACAGAACAGAGAACCCAGAAATTGACACAGCCAATATGTTCAATTAATATTTGACAAAGGAGGAAAGAGCATACAATGGACTCAAGACAATCTCTTCAATAAATGGTGTTGGAAAATTATACAGATATATGCAAAAAAATGAAACTAGACTACCTACTTACATTATATACAAAAATAAACTCAATACGGATAAGACACTTAAATGTTAGCAAGAAACCATAAAAATCTTAGAATCTATAGGCAGCAATATAGTAGACAGAGTTCCCAGAAATATTATTGTTAATACAATGCCTAAGGCAATGGAAAAGAAGGAGAAAAGAAACAAATGGGTCTACATTAAAATACAAAGCTTCTGTACAGCAAAAGAAGCCATCCACAAAACAACAAGGAAGCCCACAGCATTGGTAAACATATTTGCCAATGTTATCTCCCATAAGCGTTTAATTTCCAAAGCTTATACAACTTAACAAAAGGAAGATAAACAGATGGGAAAAAAAAAATGGTGGCAGAATAGATGGACATGTCCAGAGCCTTGTCACTGAGCAGACAGAGATAACAGCTGAGGGTCACAATGGGAGTGTTTGTTGGCAAGTTAAGGGACAGTTACCCTCCAGGAGAAGGTGGGGGACTGCTGGACGAAGCTCCCTTGACCAGGCAGCCCCACTGCCATAGGGTTTTTTTCTCCTGGAGCCACAAGCGCAAACCCGGAGAGTGCGCCATCTTGCAGGGAAAAGTGAATGTTTACAGCAGCCTGAAAAGCTACAGCTGCAGCACCCACCGAACACCTAAGAAGCTACAGCTGTGAAACTCACCAAACAGCTGGGGGACCCAGGACACTACTCCTCCATCGGCACAATCACTCGGATTCAGAGGAGCTCCACACGCCACAGAGAAAGGTCAGATTTATCCTGGGATAAGATGAGGTCTCTGGTCCCACAGAACAGAGGGACAAGCACACTGTGGGAACTGGACCAGGGTAAAGCTGCACCTAGAGAAATCCGAGGATGCTGGGCAGGACGTGATCCCTGAATGTGGAAGGGGGCCCTCAGAGCTGTTAACAGAGGGGAGCTCTAGAAAGCAATCCATTTTGATCTGAGGCAGAAGGACACCCTGGGAGTTATTAAAGTACCCCAGCTGCTTGAACAGGAGCAGAGAAGGGGGAGTGCACAGACTGCACTCTTTCCTCTTCAGATCCTGGCTTCTGATAACTAATCCCAATACATAGGATCACCCAATTGGGGACATCCTAAGAGACTGCAGGGGAAGTTGTTTTTCTGGGACCTGGGGAACAGAGCACAGAATACCCATCAGAGAACCACCTCTGGGGCAACCCACTCCCACAAACAGGTATTGAGTACCACAGAGAAAGCAGGATCTAAGCACAGAGCAGGATCTAAGCACTAGAGAGGACCCACAGTCTCAGAGGTCAATTCCAAAACACTGCCACACAGGAGATGACTCACAAATTGACTCTCGTGAAATCACAAATGAATAAAGAGATTAAGACACACCGTCTGCTTAAAAACTAGAACTGGCTTACAACACTGAGCAGCAGTGGAACGTAGGGAACTGCAATACCGTCCTGACTGGGAAACAGGCGTGCCAACAGAACAATAGAGGAAGTGAATCATCTCCACTACTGTACATTCTATTCTTTTATTTTTAATTATTTTTTTATTTTTTCATCTTTTAATTAAAAAACTAATTTTTTTCTTTTTTCCTCAATTAATTTTACCTTTTTAATTATTACATTTTTATTTTCAACCAGCATTACTACTACTACTATTTTACCTTTTTGAAAAAAAAGAAGTGTCATTTTATTTTCTTTATTTTACTTTGCGATTAGAGTTCTACATTCCATTTTCATCTTTTCTTTAGCATCATTTTACTCTATCTCAACTCTACCTTTACGCCAACACTCTCTTCCGAACTTTTCCCATTTTGTTTTCTTGTTTCTCTTACCCTTTTCCAACTTTAGATTTCCCTATTCTTTCTTTTTACCTGGTAAAATTTCACCCCGCTTATATATCTAATTTCGAATCCCCTGCTCCAAATCCATACACACCTCTCTCTTCTCTGTCTTCACTATCCAAAAAAAATTTTTTCTCTATGTCCTTTTGTTGTTGTTTGCTTGAATGTTCACTATAACAATTTTTATACTTTTTTGTGAGATTGTTTTTTGCTTATTCTACTCATTTTATTTTCCTTTATGTATACTTTTTAGCTGTTTTCCCTCACCTGTCTTGATATTAGTTGTTATTTGTATTAATCTCCAGGTACTTGTTTCTGGCATCTCTTAGGGTTCATTGCTGTTCTATTGGAGTTTACTCCTCATATATATAATTTGTTCCCCTTTTCTTTCTTATTCTCTTTCTTTTCTCATGTACTTATTTTCTCTTTTCGTCCTCCTCCTCCTTCCTTCTCCTCCTTTCACCTCCGCCCTTCCTCATTCTTCATTCCTTCTTCATCCTCCTTCCTTCTCCTTTTCTTTTCTTCCCCTCTTTTTTCTCCCGTCTCCCAATTTCATCTTGGCACTTCTTTCTTTTCTTTTTTCCTCCAACCTCTCTTCTTCTCTCTCTACTTACCCAGAATTTGTCTTCCACTGGTGGTCACCTTATTTGTGGTTATTAACATCATGAACACATTTCTGTTCAGTGCCTTGTATGCTATACCTGGTTGTGTTGTATTTTGTGCCTTTAAATCAACACAGGAGAGAGAACTACATAACCGGACACCTGAAGAAGACCATGGGCAGATGAAGAAACAGCCCTCATATGAAGGAAAAGCAGGCATCACCAGAAAAGGAAGTAAACGAAATAGAAGCAAACAGCCTGCCAGAGAAAGAGTTCAGAGAAATGGTCATAAGGTGTCTCAAAAGAATGGAAGACAAATTCAACAATATGAGTAACAACCAAGAGAAAATTATAAAGAGTCAATAAGAAATGAAAAATTACATCGCTGCTGTAAAGAACTCAATAGAAAGCATAAAAAGTAGATTAAAGAAGCAGAGGATCGCATCAGTGAGCTAGAAGACAAGGTAGCAGCCTCTAGAAAAAAAAATTTTAAAAGCAAGAAGAGAGCCTAAGGGAACTTTGGGATGACATGAAACAAAACAACATCTGCACATTGGGGGTTCCGGAAAGAGTGGAAACTGAGCAAGGAATAGAAAACCTGTTTGAAGAAATACTGACAGAAAACTTCCCTAGTATAGGAAAGAAAAAATCCACACAAATCCAAGAAGCTCACAAAGTCCTAAGCAAAATAGAGCACAAAAGATCGACACCAAGGCACATTATAATTAAATTGGCAAACACCAACAACAACGAATCTTAAAAGCGGCCACAGAAACACAGAAAGTTACCTATAAAGGAACACCGATCAGACTAGCAACTGATTTCTCAACAGAAACTCATTAGGCCAGAAGAGAATGAAATGCAATATGCAAAGTCATACAAAGGAAGGGTCTGAATCCAAGAATACTGTACCCAGCAAGACTATCAATCAAAATTGAAAGTGATATCAGGAGCTTCACAGACAAAAAAGGACTAAGGGAATTTATTACCAACAATGCAAGAAATGTTAAAGGGTCTGCTGTAAAAAAGGAAATAGGAAGAGAAAAAGGAACACAGGAGTAAAGAGTAAAAATAGTGACAGATACATACCTATCAATACCTTTAAAATGTAAACGTATTAAATGCTCCAATCAAAAGACACAGGGTAACGGGTTGGATAAAAAAAAAAAATGACCCATATACCTGGTTTTGACAAAGGAGGCATGAACATACAATGGGGTCCAGACCGCCTCTTCAATAAATGGTGTTGGGAAAATTGGACAGATACATTAAAAAAAAAAATGAAACTAGACCACCAACTTACACCATACACAATAATAAACTCAAAATGGATACAGGATTTAATCATAAGACGAGAAACTATAAAAATACTAGAGGAATCCACAGGCAACACAATCTCAGACATATGCCAAAAGAACTTCTTCACTGATACTCCTCCAAGGGCAATGGAAGCTAAAGAGAAAATAAACAAATGGGACTACATCAAAATAAAAAGCTTTTGCACAGCAAAAGAAACCATCAACAAAACAACAAGAAAGCCCACTGCATGGGGGAACATATTTGCAAGTGTTATCACTGATAAAGGTTTAATCTCCAATATCGACAGCCAACTTATACAACTTAACAAAATGAAGATAAATGATCCTTAAAAAAAAAATGGGCAACAGACCTAAATAGAACCTTTTCGAAAGACGACAGAAGGAAGGCCAAGAGATACATGAAAACATGCTCAAAGTCACTAATTAACTCATAGATACAAATCAAAATGACAATGCGTTTCCATCTCACACCTGTCAGAATGGCAATCATCAACAAATCAATAAATGACAAGTTTTGGCGAGGATGTGGAGAAAAAGGTAGCCTTGTGCACTGCTGGTGGGAATGCAGACTGGTGCAGCCACTGTGGAGAACACTATGGAGTTTCCTCAAAAAACTGAAAATGGAACTTCCATTTGACCCAGCAATTCCACTCTTAGGAATATATCCTAAGAAACTAGAAACACCAGTCAGAAAGGATTTATGCCCCCTTATGTTCATATCAGCACAATTTACAATAGCTACAATTTAGAAACAGCCTAGGTGCCCATCAGCATATGAGAGGATCAGAAAACTATAGTACATCTACACAATGGAATTCTATGCTGCCATAAGAAAGAAGGAATTCTTACCATTTTCAGCAACCTGGATGGAACTGGAGAGCATTATGCTAAGTGAAATAAGCCAGTCAATGAAAGATAAACAACACATGATCTCACTCATTTATGGATAATAAAGAACATTATAAACGGATGAACAAAAATATAGATACAGAGGCAGTAAAGCATCAAACAGACTGTCAAATTACAGCAGGAAGGTTAGGGATAGGTGGGTTAGATAAGAAATCAACCAAGGGATATGTATGCATGCATATAAGCATAACCAATGAACACAAGACACGGGCAGGTTAGGGTATGCCTGGAATGGGGGAGAGGGGGCAATGGGAAGATATGTATACAGGTAATACTTTAATAATTTTTAAAGAAATAAATAAAAGAAAAAAAACGGAAGATAAAACAATCCAATCAAAAAATGGGCACAGGAACTCAAAAGATACTTTTTGAAAGAGGACTTACAAAAGGACAAGAGACATATGAAAACCCTAGTGGCCCAGTGTAAGAATTCGTGCTCATTGAAAGGAAATTAGTTAGAACTCTTTCAGTATTACTATTTGCTCTTTATAATAGAAGGGTCAACCAAATCCATAATCGACAGTAACAGATTGAAACACGTGTGCGACTGACGCCAGCAAGAGCTTTAAATGTATTCCATATGTGCGAGTCAATTTAGCCTTTTATATGTAGACTAGACGCCCAGTGCACAAAATTTGTGCATGGAGGTGGGGTGTTCATCAGTCCAGCCTGCACCGTCTCCAATCTGGGACCCCTCGAAGGATGACCTACTGTTGGTTTATAGGGATCAGGCCTAAACTGGCAGTTGGACATCCCTCTCGCAATCTAGGACTGCTGGCTCCTAACCGCTCACCCTGCCTGCCTGCCTGCCTGATTGTCCCTAACCACTCTGCCTGCCAGCCTGCTCGCCCCCAATTGTCCCCTGCCCTCAGCTTGATTGCCCACAAATGTCCCAGCACCAGCCTGATCACCCCCAACTGCCCCCCATGCCAGTGTGCTCAGCCCCAACTGCCCCCCCCCCCCTTGCTGGCTTGTTCGCTCCCACCTTCCCTACTCACTGTTCTGTTTTGCCCCAACTGCCCCCTACTGGCCTGCTCACTCCAAACTGGCCCCATCCCCACTGACAGCTTGCTCACACCCAACTGCCCCCCATGCTGGTCTGCTTACCCCCGATGGCCCTGCCTAATCACCCACAACTGTGCTCCCCTCTTGACTTCTAACCACCACTACATTGGCCCTGCCACCATGGCTTTGTCCAGAAGGTCTCCTTGAAGGTCTTCCAGTCTCATTAGCATATTACCCTTTTATTAGTATAGATAGAGGCCTGGTTCATGGGTGGGGGCCAGCTGGTTTGCCCTGAAAAATGTCCCGAATCAGGGTGGGGGTTCCCTCGGGGAATGGGACGGCCTGGACTGGGTGAGGGGATAAGGGCTGACTTCAGGTTTCCCACACCTCTTTCAGAGTGGGGGGTCCCTGCTAGGGTGCCTAGCAGGCGTGGGTGAGGAGCTGAAGGCTGTTTTCAGGCTAGCCACATCCCTTGGCAATCCAGGCTCCCAGACCCTCCTTTTTTCTTTCTTTTTTTTTTTTTCAGTGCCCCCTTGAGTGGAAGCCAGGGCCAGCTGGAAGCAGGTACTGGATTTATTTATCTTCTATCATTGAAACTTTGTAGCCTTGAGCAGAGGCCAGGGCGGGCCAGGAAGCTTGGCTTCCCCCATCGCCAGAGCAACTCAAGCCACCAGCTCACTCTAGCAATGTGGCTGCCACCATCTTTGTGGAGTTAATTTGCATACTCGCTCCTGATTGGCTTATGGGCATAGCAGAATGATGGTCAATTTGCATGTTTCTCTTTTATTAGTGTACATAATAAACTTGATTAATTAGATTTGCTTTCTGATTTAACTAAACTTGTTCCAACCCAGTGAAGCACCCCAACTTCTCTTTCAGGTAATTGTCAGCAACACAGCAGTAAATATCAACATGAAGCAGATTACTACTCTCGATCATGCGGAAGGAACAAAGGATAAAATATTTAACTGCAGCAGTGTTTGACTATATTCTGTGCAATGGAAAACCTTAAGTCATTTTGAAGGTCCACCATTTCTTACTTCTTTTCAGTCAGGTGAAGTATCTAAACTTTCTAAATCTCTATTTTCTGGGTAATGAAAATAGGATTCCACCAAGTCTCCTATCTACCTATTCCAGAACTTCTGTGTGGATCAAATGAGATGAGTTATGGGAAAACACTTCAGACATTTGGTTAAAGTGTGAAATGTTTGCACCTGGCTATAAAGCAAGCCATGTTCCTGCGCTGAACAAACTCCAAGGAGGCTAATTTTCACAAGGGGAGAGGAAGCCAGGTGTTGCTACATGATGTCATTACCTAGTGCCCACAGTGACCATTGCTGCGTTGGGTGATGGGCTGCATTTTTCCCCATGGGGTCTCAGCAGTGTTGACTGCAATTTGGTGGGCTGTTGCTCTGGGGTGGTGGTGGGACCCGTGTCCTCTTTGGGGGATGCCAAGTGTTGCTTTGTGGGCTCCAGGTCCACAGTGCCATTTCTCTGTGAGCGACACGGCAAGTCCTGCATTGAGCATCTGCCTACTGGTGGTCAGTGCATGCCATAGTGACCAGTGAGATGGTTGGACACTTAGCATATTAGCCATATATATATGTATATATATGTATGTGTGTGTGTGTGTGTGTATGTGTATATATAAGCTCAAAGTCACTAATTAGCTGAGAGATGGAAAGCAAAATGACAGTGAAGTACCATCTCACACCTATCACAATAGCTGTCATCAACAAATCAACAAATGACAAGTGCTGATGAGGATGCAGAGAAAAAAGAACTCTCTTGCACTGCTAATGGGAATGCAGACTGGTGCATCCATTGTGAAAAATAGTATAGAGTTTCCTCAAAAAATTAAAAATGGGGCTCCTATTTGACACAGTAATCCCACTTCTAGGAATATATCTCAAGAAACTAGAAACACAAATTAGAAAGCATATAGGCACCCCTATATTCATAGCAGCACAATTTACCATAGCTAAGATTTGGAAACAGTCTAAGTGCCCATCAGCAGATGAGTGGCTTAAAAAACTGTGGTACATCTATACAATGGAATAATACACTGCTATAAAAAAGAAGGAATTCTTACCATTTCCAACAGCATGGATGGACCTGGAGAGCATTATGCTAAGCAAAATAAGCCGATTGGAGGAAGATAAATATCACATGATATCACTCATTTGTGGAATACAATGAACAACATAAACTGATGAACCAAAATAGAGCAAGAGAAAATAAAATATTTTAGAGTATAATAGAAATAATCCTGTTATTTGCAGATTTTTAGTATTTCCTACAACTTTTGTGATATACTATGTTAGTACAGTTTTGATAATATTATTATAGTTAAAATCTGTTTTTCTTGAAATATTAATGTTTATTACATGTAAAAATAAAACACACATAAGTAAATAAATAAATTAAAAATAGATCAGTCCCTAGCTGGTTTGGCTTAGTGGATAGAGCACTGGCCTGTGAACTAAAGGGTCCCAGGTCAATTCCAGCCAAGGGCACATGCTGGGGTTGTGGGCTCAATCCACCCAGTAGGGTGCATGCAGCAGCCAGTCAATGATTCTCTCTCATCATTGATGTTTCTATTTCTCTATCCCTCTTCCTTCTCTGAAATCAATAAAAATATATTTAAAAAATAAGGCCAGTATAACCCTGATAGCAAAATCATACAAGGACAGTACACTAAAAAAGACTACAGATTAACATCTCCCATGAACTTAAATGCAAAGATCCTCACCATAATATTGGTAAACTTAATGTAACAATATTTAAGCATTACATAATATAATCAAGTCAAATCATTATATATATAATCAAGTCAAATTTATTGTAGGTATGCTAAGCTGGTTCAATATATGAAATTGATCAACACAACCCACCATTATCAATAAACTTTGTAAGATCACAACCCTATCATCTTAGACAGAAAAATATTTAAGAAATTCCACATCCATTTATTATAAAACACTAAGGAACATAGAAATCATATGGACTTGATAGACTATCAACAAAAATCCCTATACATCAAAGGTAATGGTGAAAGACAATGTTTTCATGAAGATTGGAAACAAGGCAAGGATGTGTAATCTCATCACTCTTATTCAGCATAGTACTGGAAGTTGGGACTATTGCAATAAAAATAAAAGGTAACTTCTGGGCAAGATGGCCTTTAGGTAAATGCAATACTTGCCTCATTGCACAAATGTATAAAAATACAACTGAACTACAGAACAACCATCATTCAT
>PVJN01054258.1:0-13466 GCA_004026805.1 Lasiurus borealis | reverse complement strand
CATACAAGTCCTTTGATTGATCTCTTATCTACCTCACCTAACTTTAATCTTCCTGCTGTAATTTCACAGTCTGTTTGAAGCTTTACTGCCTCTGTATCTATCCTTTTGTTCATCAGTTTATAATGTTCTTTATTATCCACCAATGAGTGAGATCATGTGATGCTTCAGAGACCCTTTTCTTGTGAGATTCACCACCATGGTACTGATCACTGTTGAAGAATGTAAAAGCAGGGGTCAAGAAATACTTGCTTAATAGAGAATAAATGTTTCCAAATAAATTGTGTTCCTATATAACTGGAAATTATTTGAGAGCTAGAAAAATAAATCTTCCAAATACTTTATCTGAAGTACAATCTTCTGTTGTTAATACAAAAAGGTACCACTAATAATCAGGTACCCTATTGTAAAAGAGTTTTGTTTTGTTTTTTCCTACAGTTGATAACATGTGAAATGTAGGCATCACAGGCAGGAGAGGAAATTGAGAAACAAAGGCAGTGAAAGAGGCATTTGATTATCCTTCAGATATCCTTAGAGAGAAAAGGACACCCTGATTCCCACCTAAATATACTTTCCTGCAACAAAAGAAGTGTAAATGAAGGGAGAGAGTGGGATATTGAACACGCTTTCTGGTGGTACCCTGAGTATGGAAATGGACTACCTAATGGCCTAACTGTGGACAAGTCCTACTTCTTATTTTCCTCTATAACTCTGTGAATCTAAGCTCATTTGCTCTTACTTTGACTATAAAGAGGCAGCACATTGCTCATCCAAGTCCTCTATATAATAACTATTCAAAGCTTCAACTTGTGAACTGAGAGGTGACCTGAATGCAAGTTCCTGCTGCAATTAGAGGATACATCACCATTTTTATTCAAAATTGAAGGGATGTGTAATTTTCAACTGTTCCTCATTATCTGCAGAAGAAGGGGGTAGGGCAATTAACTCTGCTATGATGAAAAAAAAGCTTAACACTACCTTCAAGTGTGAAAATATCCACAAGATCTCTATTATGGTAAACCCATACCTTTTCTAAAGTAACACTGCAGAACAAAATATCATTCTAATAATTTCAAAAGGCTATAATAACACTTTACTTCTAAGCATAAATCCTTACTAAAGCATATCCTACTTTTTTGAAAATCACATATTAAATAAGTATCAAACTACTATATCCTCTTCAAAGCATCTTATGACTTCTATAAACAAAACTGCATAAAAAAGGGAGTATATGAAGAAAGATCCCAGACTCATGATTTTCAGGATGACAAGTTTAGATAAATAATACATAGCCTAAAGCTTGCTGATTAACAAAGAAATAATCATGTCGATACTTACAATAGCATACTCATACTTACAATAGCACACTCATAAAATTTAAAACTATGTGCTAACTTAATATAAACTCACTACTCCAAGAGAATGTTAATAGAAATACAGCAATTTCAAATTCAAAATGAAAGCTGGTATCTGTCAAATTCATTTGCTTTCTTTTTGCTAAATTCATAGCCTCATCATTTACTATAAATTCATTTTGGAGCATAAAGAGACTCAATTTACTCCTAAATTATGGCTTGTTTTCCACTAGGGTGTGAACATAAATGGTAACCAGGCAGGCAGGGTTTATCCTATGTAAAATGTTTGGTTTCCAAAGTCTCATCATGGACACAGTTTTTCAAAATATACTTGATTGCCTGGCAGGCATGGCTCAGCAGTTGAACCAGGATGTCACAGTTTGATCCCCAGTCAAGACATATGCCCAGAATGTGGGCTCAATCCCCAATGTGGGGCATGCAAGATGATTCTCATCATTGATGTTTCTTGCTCTCTTTCTTTCTGCCTTCCTCTCTGAAATACGAAGTTGGTCAGGACACCCTCACAGTAACGACTGAACAGCAGCTGTGTGGGGCTACCAGGATGGCAGGGGAGGTGGGGAACAACCAAGTGACTGAACAGCAGGTTGCCCTGGGGTAACCAGGTCGCCAGGGGGATTAATGAAGAACAACCAAATGACTGAACAGCAGGCAGCAGTGAGGGTGGGCAATGAGGGGCAACCAAGCTGGCAGGGGGGTGCAGTTAGGGGCAATGAGGCTGGTGAGGGGGACTATTGGGGGCTACCAGGCCATCATGGATGCCAGTGAGGGGCAATCAGGCAGGCAGGCAGGTGAGCAGTTAGGAGCCAGCAGTCCCGGAATGTAAGAAGGTGCAGACTGGGCTGAGGAGACCCCACACCCTCCCACTCCATGCACAAATTTTGTACACCAAGCCTCTAGTAAAAATATGTTTAAAAATAAAATAAAAAAGTCCTGTGTTTTCATACAAAATATACTAGACCAATGGTTAACTATCATTGTTCTACCTGTCTATTATTCTTCAGCAACAATGCAATTCAGAATTGGGCAATAGATTTCAAAAACTGAAAATTAAAACTATTAATATTTCAAATAGCATATTCTGAAGATTTATCTTCATAGTCCAAAAGCAATTTCAAACTATTTAATTGGGACATAGTTTCTTTGGCAATTAATTTAGCCTGTGTCCTTCTAATCTCCTGTAAATTAGAACTCCCACAGGCAATAACTATTCAACTCTAATCTTCAACAGAATCTCAACATTTCATACACAGATTATAGCAAAATAACCACCAAATTGCTCTCATTATCTTTTGCTCTTTAGTATAATTTACTCCAAACTACTTATCTGAAACATTCCTTTTCTAGGAGGACCAAGATGATTGCTTAACTCTCTTCTCCAATAAGTCCTGTGTTCTCTTTGTAATACGTCCTATTTAAAGAAGGCCTTACTCGACATCTGACCACTGTCTATTAGATCTTATTTCTTTAATGTAAGTCATCTGCTTCAATCAGGTATGGACCACATTATAACACAGGGTTCATAGTGCTTCCCAAAGTCGCCACCAAGGACATCTTCCTTTTCTTCCTCCAGTATCCAAATACTGACATTCTCATGCTGCATCTTCACTATGACCCCTAAATTCCTACTGGATTGTACAGTCAGTTACAAAAGATCTTACTTTATTCTTCACTGGCTCATTCTTAATAAATTTACATTAGTTTTACATAACACATTAGATTACAAATTCAGAAGGTTTTTGGTTTGTTTCTATCATCTGTAGAATACAGGTATCAGAACCTTTATAACTAATTAAGCATACACATATAAAATATCCAAGTATCTAATTCTTCTCAATTATCAATTTTTTTTTATCTTTTCAATAATGGAATCCATTTCCTAGACAGTAATGTTTTTAACCAAAACAAAAATCAGTTTTCCTTTCTTAGAATACTTTCAATACTCTAAAAGAGAAGACAAATCTTGTATGTTCCAATTCTTTCCTCCTTCATCCATTCATTCAGTGCATGTGAACTAACCACCCAATGTGTTCGAGACCCAGGTAGGTGCTACAGAAAACATCAATGCTGAATGGTGAGATAAAACTTGCTCTCACTCATCAGTTTGGAAAAGCAGGACCCATCCACCAAGAGAGGAGTGCTCAGAGAGTGAGCTCAGCTGAGAATGGGCAACGTTAGGGCCATTAACCTTCCATTTCAACTGGGCACTTAGGACAGCTAGTAAAGAGGTAACCAGTAGCACCAAATTCTGCAGGTACTGATGGAGTGATATTATGCAACAAAATAGTGAAATAGTAAATGCCTTCTAAACTGCTGCCAGAAAAATGCTTTTAAAAAAATGACCAAGATTATAAAAAAAATTCAAGTAACCCAAGGATGGGTAGTCAAAAAGTCAAAGTAATCAGAATATTAAAATACAATATAAAGACCCTGCCAGTTACTCAGTTGGTTAGAGAGCCGACCTAATACATCAAGGTTGTGAGTTTGATCTCCCATTGCTCAGGGCACATACAGGAATCAATCAATGAATGTATAAATAGATGAAAGAAACAAAAAAAAATCAATGTTTCTCTCTGTCCCTTAGAAACTATAACTATAAATCAATAAGAGTTTTTTTAAGGTATAATATAAAACTATAAATCAGTAAGAGTATTTTTAAAGGTATAATATAATTAAATAAAAGCAGATATTTGGGTAAGAGATATTTTATATTGTCAGTGATTGTAAAAATACTTAATACTTAACTTTTTTTAAGCAAGTTCTAGTGGGCTGTTTTATTTTTAAATTCAATGTTAAATCCATACATGTGCTGGTCAGTTAATATGGAATAAAGTTGCAGAAAATCACAGAGAAATAATAATATAAACCTAACACACCCCTGCTTCTTTCAGTTTTCCCAAGGAAAATGGCTTATTCACTGGATCTAACAGGAACAGATATTGTTGTGTGTCTGCTAGGAGCTCCAGCAAATGAGAGATGATTTGCCTGCATTGTGAATTACCATACCTGAAAGGCCATAACACATAATAGCAATTACATGTGTTTAGAATTCTTCTATAGTGAGGACTGACATTTCAGATCCAGTGGTTCTCAGCCTATAGACCCCATGGTAAACCACCTTATCAAGCCTGTTGATATAAAAATATGAAAAAGGAAACAACAACCCAGCTTTCCTTCTGCTCCTCTGTGACATTTCATTTTAGGCTCAAGAGCCATAAAAGACCTCAGGTGATATATTTTTATAAATACAAGAATAAAATGCACCCTGGTATTTAGAAAATGCCAATTGAGCTCCGTTAAATATGTACATCTCCAGGTAGCCGTACTTTCCATTCAGTTCAGGATATTTGCATTTGCAACAGCAAAGATCTCACTGAACACTCCTGATCACTGGCTAAAGTGTGTTATTTTAGTATTGTACAGACAAAACAACTAAAGCACAAAGCCATTAAGTCACTTTCCCAAGGTTAATGGATTTTACCAGGATTTGTTTCAACATGCAATGCAACTTCCCTTGGTTAAGTACTATATTTCCCAGATAGTCTCAGGGGGCAGGCAAGTTAAGAAAATATACAGCTTCACTTAGCTTCAGAGAAATATGTGGACAATAAGTCCTAGTGGATTGTTTAAGGTAACTAAAGTATCTGGGACTGTCCCTGACCTGGCAGATAGAGAAGAACAGATCTTTCTATCTGGCATCTCTTAGCACTCCACTCAAGATACAAATAGACAAACAATGGATCCTGTTTAATATGGCAATTCTTTATTCCAAGCAAGTTAAAAAAAGCCTTTATGAAATAAATAACTACATTTTCATCAGCCATATGCTTTCTGAGGTGACCAGCATCACCTCAGCCGACCCATTTGCAAATTCATCAGATCCTTTCCCACCCTCACCTCCTTCCCTTTTGCCTAAGTGAAAATGGAGCTTATTTCTCCTTCCCTACACTTCATTCTTCTCTGCCTTTTCATGACTCACCTACCAATAATAGACTACCCGTTGGATCCTGATTGTTTTCCCCTTTTCTGGCTCCCTCTGAAGTCAGTGGAAAGTCTTGTCCAACTGAAAAATGAAAACAAAAATCCCTCTCCATCCTACTCCTCTCTTGATATCTTAATCTTCCTTTCCCCTTCCCAGCCTGACTTGAAAGGATAGTCTATAATGTTCATTTTACCTCACCCATTCCCTATCCCACAGCAATCTGACTCCTGCCCTCACCAGTTCACTGAAATTAGCCTTGAAAAGTTACACATGATCTCCTCGCTGCTTAATTCAATGGACACTGTATGCTTCACCAGCTTATGTACTAAAATTGGAAAGATGAAGAGAAGATCATCATGGTCTCTGGGAAAGAATGACAAGCAAATGAATGCAATATCTCATATTCTTATAGTAGGAACTCATTTTGTTATAGATAGACCTATCTCTAAATAGAGTATATATTTGCATATAGAAAAAGTCTGGGAAGATATATATCGAAAATTTAACAGAAGTTATGCTGGGTGATGGGATTTAGGTCAATTCTTAAATTGTACATAATTATATATGTATATGTATTTATATATGTTTGAGTATATATGCACATATATTCAACTTATATAATAATCACATATTCCATTCCTAAATAAAAATTTAAAAATATCTCATATCAAAATATCCTGTGGCTCTTTTCACTTCTTTTCTTGACATCTCAGTGGTATGTGACAATATTAACCATATTCTATGTCCTCGGATAGCACTCTCTCTTCGTCTTCTTTAAGGATAGCACTCTCTCTTCATCTTCCGTTACCCTCTTGGCATCTTGTTCTTGGTCTTCTTGTCGATTACCTCTTCTATTCCCATACACTTTATGTTGGTCCCCTAAAATATATCATTGTCCTTTGTCTCTCCCTGCTCTACACACAGTCTCTGGGTGGTCTCATTCATGTCAAAGACTTACAATTATGCCGAAAACTCTCAAATCTATTTCTCTAGCTCAGAGCTTTTGCCTTGATTCCAGCTTCCTCTATGCTATTTACTAGGTTTTCAAACACTTCAAAGCAACATCCTTGAATTCATCATCTTTCACCCCCAAATTGGACCAACTCCTGTATTCATAGATCAATGAACAGAACCACTATCTATCAAGCTCTGTCAGAAATGTGGGTGTCATTTTTTTCTTTCCTTTCTCTTACATCTTACATTGACAGGCTTATCAATTCTACTAAATTCTATCTCCAGTAT
The DNA here is from genome assembly GCA_004026805.1 of Lasiurus borealis. Classification (NCBI taxonomy): domain Eukaryota; kingdom Metazoa; phylum Chordata; class Mammalia; order Chiroptera; family Vespertilionidae; genus Lasiurus; species Lasiurus borealis. Next base: position 6,872 of record PVJN01054258.1, on the reverse strand, counting down.
TTCAGAAATGCCACTTCTTTTCTTGTCTGTCAACACTGTCTTAATGATGGATCTTCTTACAATTATTGAAATAACCTCTTTTGCCTTCAGTCTCAGCCCCTTCTATTCCTTCCTCTTATTCTGCAGCCTTAGTGAGTTTTCCGAAATATGAATCACAGATTGTCACTTGCTGTTGGAAGTCTCTAATGACTCCCTTTGCCTAAGGATAAAGTTGCAATGATATTTATTGTCCTCCAGCATAGACTTATTGCTCAGCATTCATCCACCTTGCATCTTAAGTCTTTGTGAACTCCAGATTTAGTGACATGCTAGCTGTTCTCCAAACTTACATATTCTTGGACACCTTAAGCCTTTGCCCCGTCACTACACCTACAGGGAAACTTATTCCCTGTTGTCAGTACTTGACTTTCTCAGTTAACCTTTGAGAGTCAACTCAGGCATTATTTCTTGACCTGCTCAGACCCAGCCTTGCTGTCACAGCACATTGTATTTCCTATACTGTGTTATATATCACACACTATTTTAATTGTTCATTCATTTCTCTCTTCCAGGTTAGGAGCTCACTAGAATGTTGAGCTCCTTCGGGTCAGGACTAAAAATATAAGACTTTTTGAATCAACACATAAGTATATGATTGGCATAAAACAGGCTTTTATAAAATTAGCACTGCTCAGCTGATGTGCTTGCTGTGAGGGAGATGGGAACCAGAGTCTCTTGAACAAATTTACCCACAAAATATTGCAGTGTCATTCTTCAAAAGAGACTAAAGTAAATATAGGTGCATCTAAATGTATCTGCTCAACTCACTATTGTCAGCTTTAAGAGCTCCAAATTCAGAAAGAACTCCAGGAAGAAGCTCAGAACTTGAATTAGAGGCCTCCATCCTGACAAGCATCAGCTCCTTTTTGAGCAGGCATTCTGCTGCAGGAACGCTGTGATGGCATGCAGGGAATGCAGCACATGAAGTGGGAAAACCAGTTTCTCTTTATGTTTCTATCTTTACTTCAAAGCCACCCAAGTGATCCCCTTGGCAAATCACCTGTCCTCATCTGAAATTGGAGGGCAGCAGCATCTGAAAGAACCAGATGGACTTTTATATTCCCATTAGCACCAAAATAAATAGTTATCACAGTTCACTATGAGTGCTTTTCAACAGATTACTTTCAGGTTTTATAATACAAAACATGATATCTTATGTACAAATTATCCGAGGGCTTAAGAAGCTCCTGAAAGACTACCAACTCATCTTTGTTAACCAAATTTAAATACTCTTTCATGACCTCTCAGGAAGGCATGGCTCTCCTTGGCTCTTTGATGGGTAGAATCTGGAATCAACGGGTAGACCTTGATTATCACCCCTCCTTCCTCTCTGACCAAGAACAGGAATGCATGAAATGCTCCCTTTGACTAGATGGGAAACAGAGGAAAAGTAATGGCCTTGAATAGCATCAAAGACATAATTATATTTAAAGTATAATATAATTAATGGGGAAAATATTATACTGCACAGACATCTTCCTTCATTAACCCTCAGAAGCCCACTGCACTTTCTCTTAAACACAATCTCAATTTATTCAAACATTGGGTATCTATAAGTTTGGGTCAGAGCTGGATCCTTTTCCATCCCAAGAAAGAGACTCATAACTATTCTCTGGCAATTGTGTCTAATTCTAAATAATTGGAATTTCTGCTCTGGCATTTCTTAGTTTAAGTTTGCGTTTGGTCACAAATGAGATCTGACAGCATGCCATCTGGAGCGTTCTGAAAGATAGACAGACATGGGACTCTTTCCTTTGCAGGATTGTTACTATATCTGACACAGCTGTAACAATGAGAGGAGATAATAACAGTGGAGGATAACAGAGTAGAAGGAAGAAAGGCACTTGTTTGTTTGTTTGTTTTTTTATGACAATGATACAGTCATTTAGCCATGACTAAAACCTTCCTGGCTTTATAAACAGTACAGGCATACCTCCAGGATATTGAGGCTTTGGCTCAAGACCACAATAAATCAAATAATAAATTCATAATATACTTTGTAGTGGGGGGTTTGCCTTCAGTTTGTAAAAACTGCAATACCTGTGAAGTACTATAAAATGAGGTATACTTATAAATACGATTTTATATTATTAGCAACCAAACCTTCCTAACTGACATACTACTTACTGACCGCTTTCAAATACCTTTCCTTGTGTTGAAATTGATGGACTGGTGATACACATGAATGGGGTCAACAAATTTCAGCCCACAAACTAAATCTGCCCACCTCCTGCTTTTGTCAAGAAAGTATTATTAGAACATAGACATTATTTTCTGTTGTTGTTGTTGTATTATTTATGGTTGCCTTCCTGCTACAATAGCAGAGTTGAGTAGTTGTGACAGAAAGTGTATATATGGCTTACACATGAAATATTTAGTATCTGGACCTTTACAGAAAAAGTTGACCAGCCCCTATTCTATACCAGAAGAGCTTAACTGGAGACTGCATCAGTCAAATAATATTGGGATGTCCCAATAACTGTTTAATGTTTACACAGTTAAAATCCCACAGTACAAAGGATACCCCACCTAAAATGCTAATGGTGATTCTCTTGGGAACTACTATTCTTGTTACCTAACAACCCTTACTTAGCTGTATGCCATGTCTTAGGCCACATGAATTGGTTTTTACTTTGCACCTGCCATCACCAGTCTGATGGATTTACCAGCATAGGTACATAGCAAAATAGAAGCATATTAAGGAACATACTATTAATCCTCACATTTGTTGACCAATTAGGGAAATATATTTATCATCACTTTAAGATATATTTTTATTTAGAATTTTCTGTTTGGAGACTTGTTTCAATGTAAACACAACATTCTAATTTCTTTTGTTGTTGTTGTTCTAAAATAAGCTTTCCCCTGACCAATGTGCTCAATGATTAGAATGTCAGCTCAAGCCCCACATGGTCGAAGGTTGTGTCAAGGGCACCTGCCTGGGTTGCAGGTTTGTTCCCTGCCCCTCTGCCCTCCACCCCCTGGCAGAGTGTGTGCAGGAGGCAACTAGTCTATGTGTCTCACATGATGTTTCTCTCTCTCTCTCCCTCCCTACTCCTTTCCTCCCATCTCCACCCTCCCTCCTTCTTTCCCACTCTGTCTAAAAAGCAATGGAAAAAATATCCTTAAGAAAGGATTAGCAAAAAATAAATAAAATAAGTTGGCTTTACACGCAACTTTTATTGAATTATAGTTCATTGTATACTGATGAATTTTTTTAGGTGCCTTCTACTTACAATTTTACAGAGTGATTATAATTCCTTTGGAGTTACTTTTATACTAAGCAGTATCTATACATATATTAGCCTAAGCGACATTTTCGACCGGTAGCCATGATGTGCATTGACCACCAGAGAGCAGACGCTCAATGCAGGAGCTGCCCCCTGGTAATCACTGTACTCCCAAAGCCAACCTCCCCCGGCCAACCCAGAACAGCTCCAATCACTGGCCAGGCCAAGGAACCCCACCCATGCATGAATTAATGCACTAGGCCTCTAGTTTTATAAATAACTAGAGGGCTGGTGCACAAAATTTGTGCACAGGGGTTGGTGTCCTTCAGCCCAGCCTACTCCCTCTTCAAACTGGAACCCCTTAAGGGATGTCCAACTGCCTGTTTAGGCCAGATCAGACATTCCTCTCACAATCTAGGACTGCTGGCTCCCATCTGCTCACCTGCCTGCCTTCCTGATTGCCCCTAATCATTTCTGCCTGTCAGCCTGATCACCCTCTAACCACTCCCCTGCTATCCTGTTTGCCCCTAACTGGCCTCTCCTGCAGGCCTGGGTCCCCCCCACAACTGCCCTTCCCTGCAGGCCTGGTCACCCCCAACTTCCTTCCCCTGCCAGCCTCATCTCCCACAACTGCCCTCCCTTGCAGGCCAGGTTTCTCCCCTGTGCCCTCCCCTGCTGGCCATCATATGTCCACATGGGACAGTCATCTGTATGTTGGAGTGATGGTCAATCTGTATATTACTCTTTTATTAGATAGGATGATAACTATTTTAATTCTTGCTTTCATAAAAAGACCTAAAAATATATTCTTGGAAAGAACTAAATTAGCCCGTTATAGAAATCTAAATGCAAAAAAACAAAACACATGCATCTGAAACTATTGCTAATATCTCACAATCAAAAAATATATATCCTGCCGAGACTGGTTTGGCTCAGTGGATAGAGAGCATCAGCTTGCGGACTGAAAGGTCCCGGGTTCAATTCCGGTTGGGGGCATCTACCTTGCTTGCGGGCACATCTCCACAGTGGGGCGTGCAGGAGGCAGCTGATCGATGTCTCTCTCTCATCAATGTTTCTGACTTTCTATCTCTCTCCCTTCTCTCTGTAAAAAATCAATAAAATATATTTTTTAAAAAAGAAAAGAAATATATATCGTTGCCAAAACCAATTGGCTCAGTGGATAGAGCACTGGCCTGTGGACTGAAAGGTCCCAGGTTCGATTCTGGTCAAGGGAATGTACCTTGGTTACGGGCACATCCCCAGTAGGGGGCGTGTAGGAGGCAGCTGATCGATATCTCTCTCTAATCAATGTTTCTAACTCTCTATCCCTATCCCTTCCTCTTTGTAAAAAATCAATAAAATATATTTTTATAAAAAGGAATATATACCCTTAACTATATAGTCAGCTGAAACATGAAAATCAGAGGTTTAAAAATATGTGAATTACAATGTAAGGGATATAAAACACATCTATCCTCAATGGAATACACCATATGTTCAGAAAAACATGATTTACCTGAAATTGTTATTTCATCCAAGAGATTACAAAAATAACAACAGGAAAAACTAGCTGAGACACTGCTTCAAGTAAGACCAGATGGGGCAAGGAGTAAGTGGTTCAGAAAATGAACCATTATAGAAAATAACCAGCCAGCACTTCAACTTTTCAGATTTGAGCCGATTGTTTTTGCCTACTCTGGAGAGTATACAAGGCAAAAAGAGGGAGGTATTGGGGTGCTCTGACTTCCTAAGTCCCAACTATTTTTCCAGTTTACTAAATCCTTTTGTACCTCCTATGAGTTAGAATTTCTTGTATATTTATAAAACAAAATCACCTAAAGCTCTCCTAAGTTTTCAAGAAAAAAAAGTCCCACCAACTCCTCTACTATCTTAAATGGTTGCCATGTATATGTTGTGGCAAATGGCCCAGGACAGTGACTGGCAAACTCATTAATCAACAGAGCCAAATATCAACAGTACAATGATTGAAATTTCTTTTGAGAGCCAAATTTTTTAAACTTAAACTTCTTCTAATGCCATTTCTTCAAAATAGACTTGCCCAGGCCATGGTATTTTGTGGAAGAGCCACATTCGAGGGGCCAAAGAGCCGCATGTGGCTCGCAACCCATAGTTTGCTGACCATGGGCACAGGAAAACAATAGCCAGCACCCAGAGTAATCAGGAAAGTAAACCTTTATTACACAGTGCTGCTAGTCCAGAGGGCTCTGATCCAAAGCCTGAATGTGGGGTGGTTTTGATATATACTGAATGGCTTGATTATGATCTCTGAATGTATAATAATCTGGTCATTAATATATATATTAGAGGCACGTTGCATGAAATTCTTGCATGGGAGGGGGTTGGGGAGCAGATGTCCCTCAGCCCAGTCTGCATCCTCTTCAATCTGGGACTCCTCGAGGGATGTCCCACTGCCCATTTAGACTCAATCCCAGTAGGCTGGCTCCCAACTCTCCCCAGCCTGCCTTCCTGATTGCCCCTAACTGCTCTGTCTGCCAGCCTGATCACCCCCTAACCACTCCCGTGAAAGCCTGATTGATGCCTAACTACTCCCCTGCCAGACTGTTTGCTCCTAATTATCCTCCCCTATAGGACTGGTCACCCCTAACTGCCCTCCTCTGCTGGCCTGGTCACCCCTAACTGCCCTCCCCTATAGGCTCAGTCACTCCCAACTTCTCTCCTCTGCTGCCCTGGTCACCCCTAACTGCCCTCCCCTGCAGGGTTGATTGCCCCCATCTGCCTTCCCTCGCAGGCCTGGTCCTTCCCAACTGCTTATCCCTGCTGGCCTGATCACCCCCAACTGCTGTCCCTTGCAGGCCTAGGCCTTTTCAACTGCCCTCCCCTGATGGCCATCTTGTGTCTACATGGGGGCAGTCATCTTTGACCATATGGGGGCAGCCATCTTATGTATTTTATGTATTGGAGTGATGGTCAATTTGCATATTAAGTTTTTATTAGAGAGGATAGAGGCCTAGTGCATAGGTGGGGGCCGGCTGGTTTGCCCTGAAGGAGTCTCAGATCAGGGTGGAGTTTCCCTTGGGGCATGGGGGGCCTGGGCAAGGGGCCTGTGATGGTTTGAAGGCTGGATAGTCCCCCTGGTGATCCAAGCGGAGGAACTGGTATCTGGGATTTATTTATCTTCTATAATTGAAACTTTGTAGCCTGGAGCAGAGCCAAGCCTTCTGCTCACTCTGTGACCATAGCCATTTTTGTTGGGATTTATTTATATATAATTGAAACTTTGTAGCCTTAAGCAGAGGCCAAGGCAGGAGAGGGCAGATGGAAAGCTTGACTTTCTCCATTGCTGGGGAAACCCAAGCCTTATTGCTCCATGGCCTCAGCAATCTTGGTTGGGTTAAATTTGCATACTCACTCCTGATGTGGATGTAGCAGAGGTGTGGTCAATTTGAATATTACTCTTTTATTGGATAGGATATATATATTAGAAGACTGGTGTATGAATTCATGAATGGATGCAGTCTAGCCAGCATACCTAGGGGGAAGGGACATAGCCAGTTGGCTGGCCTGCCTGCTGGTCGAACTCCTGGTCAAGGGGACAATTTGCATATTAGCCTTGTTATTATA
>PVJN01054257.1:0-13462 GCA_004026805.1 Lasiurus borealis | reverse complement strand
TGCACTTGTTGAAGCTCCTGCTCTTCTACGCTGCGGACTTGAACCCCGACGCGGAGCCCTCCCCCAAGCACTGGAGCAGCCCCTGAGGTCCCGCTCTGCACTGCGCACCAAGATTACCTCGTGAACTGTCTCGCCAACTACTTGCAAGCTCCGAAAGTGTGGAAAGTAGTTACAAACGTCTTACAGGACCAAACCTATCGTATTTATCTGTAGGTTCTCACTTTCTAACTCTTTAGTAAATAGCTTTTTTTAAATAATCCTAGCCTAGCCTATTCTCAGATAGGGCTGAAATATACAAGGTGTATATATATTTTTTGATAAATTATTTATCTATACTTTTTGAAACAGGTACTATTATGCACTTACATGTTTAACATTTCCATTCAGGATATGAAAAAAATCCTCTGAACAAATCCTACACATCAAATGTTGCTCGAGGAACTGATGGCCACTTCTGAAAGAGAAAGACATTGGTTTCAACATCAGACCTGTCATATTGCCTATGAATTTGATCTTGTGGCAAGTCTATTAAGATATAATGTAACGGGAAAAGATGAAAAGTTAGAAATAAGAGGATGAGTGTTAACAAAAACTGTTTAAAGGATACAATAAAAAGGCAATGATTTTCCAAAATACCAAGTTTATCTGCTGACCATGACTATGAGTAAGCAGAATTCAATAACCACTCTTAACAGGACATTTGAGAAAGTAGTTAGGAACTTTATTGTCAAAACAAGTCAGAGACACGAGCTTAACAGAAGACACAATAAATTAATTCTCAGCCTTTGAGATGCCAGGCTTCTGGGGAAGGCCAGCCCAGCTCCCTATGTAGCCACGCCCCCTCCACAGCAAGCACAGCGGGGATCGAGAGTGTTCAGAACGAGGACCAGACACGCGCGGTGAGAATGACAGGAGCTTTCCCTGGTTCCTGTCCCGGTAAGCTCTGTGCTTCCACAGGCCTGAGCTCGCTGGGGGCAAAAGCGTCTAGAACCTTTTTTCATCCTTCCACGTGGCTCTCAGAGAAAGTTGCAGGTCCCGGTGACACGTGTTCATGTGGCTGGACTAGAAGCTACATCTAGTGACCAGCATCTTTATTTTTAAAAACTTGAACATCCATTAACCTATTCCAAAGCAGTATTTTCTCCCTCGGAAACTTTGCTACCAAATTGGAGTTGATTTAATCTCACTTCCAAGTGCAGCAGAGGATACGGGGGACGGGGGTGTGTTGACAGGGGACGGCCAGGAGGGAGGCCCGGGGGAAGCACTGGCTCTGCCGGCGGCTGCAGCGAGGGCTCCGTCCCCACGCAGGGGAAGCCCCCACCACGCCCGGCTTTCCTTCGTGCCCGGGTCTCACACGGATCGCAGGTCCCACACCAACAGGATGGAGCCCGCAGCTCCAGCCGCCAGGAGGGCCAGAGACTCCGTGAGCACCCCACCTGCCTGACCCAGGCCCCCGCTGACCCTGGTCTTTAAAGGAATCAGGGAGTCTCGGTTTGGGAAGAACGTAAGCACTATCTACCTCGCAAGCAAGGATCGGTCCTCGTCTAGGCTAAAGAATGCAAAAATCGGCGCCCAGGCCCGTCCGTCGCCGCTGAGAGCAGTTAGTCGAACTTTAAGTTAAAGCGACGCACGGTGGCTGCTTCCACACGAGGACAGGCTTTGCGCTAATGTTTCTCAAAAACCAATTACTGTCTCCAGTTCTAGCCCCAGGTTAAGGTTTAAAAAACAAACAGAAAACCCAACCATTCCTATGTCAGAGCCAGGGTAATGAGGAAGTGGGTGCGAGACGCTCTATTCCGTCCCTGGAAGAGAAAGCTCTAGAAGCCGGTGGGTGTGAGCACATTCAAGTCCCGGGGTTTGAGATTGTGGGTGCGAGGTGGCGGCTTCTGCCCTTCCATCGCCGGCAGCTCCATCTTGGGCGGCTTGAAGGCGGCCGGGTCTTCGGCCATCCGGGTGGCCTGCCGGCGCATCACCTCCATCGGCGAGGGCTTCGGGGCGCCCCGGTAGGGCTGGGTGGCGAAGCCGCCTGCGGGGGAAGCCAGAGCAAAGGGTGGCAGAGGCGGTCAGCCGCCCCGCGCGCCCGGTGCGGTGCCTCCCGCCTGGCCTTGGAGGGAGCTGCTTACCCGAATCGGACTTCTGGAGGGAGCGTGGTCCAAAGAGGCTCCATTTCTCCGCCGACGGCCTGTCCTTATCCCCGCCTCCGGGATCCATGGCGCTGAAGTGCAGGCCCGGTAAGGCTGCGGACGCGCCGGAGGAGAACCAGCCTCTGGCAGAGAAGGAACAAAACGGCCGATAGACCCTCGTCCTCGCCCGGGATCTGTCACCTTCCCCTCCCGTGCCCGCACGCGCACCCCTGCCCGGCGGGGCGAAGGCAGGCTCACCTCGGCTTCTGCTTGGGGGACGAGTGCGGGGTGCTGCTGGGGGTGGACTGGGCGGAGGCGGGCTTCTCGTCCCTCGCCGTCTCTCCAGTCTGCAGTTTCAGCGTCTGTCCAGATGGTGAGGAGAGACCTGAGCCCGGGTGGATATACATCCTGGTCCACACCGGCGTCAGGCCAAGGGGAACAGTAAGAGGCGGGATAATTTCGGTTCTAGAACAGATCCCTTCAATTTCGTCATGTCAGACAGACACCCACCTTTTACAAAAAGGCCTAATTCTACTACATGTCATAAACATTTCTGCCTGAACTCCACACGAGAGCTTTCAATCTCCCACCTCGCCCAGCCAGTGAGTGCAAGAGCCAGAGCTCACACGCAGGCCTTCCGTGCCTTCCAAGGACGGCCTCGAACCTGCCCTTACTGCCTCTCCTGCCACAAACAACTTGCCACGGACAACCCGCCACGCCAGGCTTTCGAAGCCATGACTCGGGCCTGCTACTCCACCTGCTGCTGCTTCCTCTGTGGATCCTGAACCTTTTCCCTCCGTAAGCAGCCACCTGGTTCCTGCCGCTTTGTAAACGTGCCTCTGACACACACACAGCGTTGCGGGGAGAGAATCTACACCCCACTTCTTCCAGGTGAGGCTCCCTGTCTGTGCTCCACGCCTAGTGTGCCAATGCCAAGCCCCGGCCACATCCAAACAAACGACCCAGATTTGCTCCAGCCTCCAGCAGCTCACGCAGGCAGCACTCAGCTCGCCTCGTGCTGCTGTGCCAAGAGGCAGAGAGCGGCCACAGTCAGCTGCCACTGTGCCTGTGAGCTGCTCAGCTGCACTCAGACACGGACCCTGAAAGTTCTCCGAGCAGAGACCCCGTGCCCCTCTCCGGAAGCATGTTCTGTCTGACAGCTCACACTGGCCACCAGCTCCGGTCCCCACAGCGTGCAGACATCACTGGGACGCTCACAGCCCACAGGTCTGGTGTCCTCCCACAGGCCCGCGCTGCACTGCCTCCTCCTCCCACAGCCTGTGGCCTGCTCCTCCTGAGCCCCTCGGGAGCCAGGGCCTCAGACCACTCTGGACACGGGGAAACACCACCAAGACACAGGCATCGGAGAGGTGAGCTCGGGAGCTGTGGACGCCCGTCTCCTATTCACAGAACACGGAGGACAGTGTCTCCCTCGAAGGTGAACCCGAAGACGCAGCACATTCGAGTGGCTCAGATCGTAAAGCGCTGTCAGTACGAGTGGCGCTCCCTGGACTAAAGGCACCTGAAATCATTTCACTCACAGCTCTGTCAGCACTCACCCCGCCAAAAACCAGTCTCCGTTCCGTTTGAGAAATGGGAGCACAACCCCCCATTCTGCACTTGCTTTTATTTTAAACACAGAGCATCCGTTCTTTCCAGCGAGCGTCCTGCCTGTGGATGCTCCTCTCCCCTCAGCGTCCATCGCTCTGGTGCAGGAAGTGACCCCCCTGACTTGCTCACACCCCCTACACGCATAAGCACAGGCTCCCCTCATCCTCCTGACAGACACCCCCACTTCATAGACAGACAAGCAGGACCTTCGGCTCCACGTGCACCACAGGGGGCTCACACAGCTCCCCCTTCCTCACCTCTTCCCTCCGCCTCGCTGCCCCAAGCTCCCCCCGCCCCCCCCGCCGGGCCGGTGACTGCTGCACCACAGCCACGTCTCAGGCTGCTCGTGAGGACAGGGCGTTTGTCACACGACCGTTTAAACCAGCTTCGCCAGCGGCTTACGTGGAGTGCTTCTGCCACGCGCAGGTACTTGGTCTCCTCGGTGGTCAGGCCCTTGTGAGGGGTGTAGCCGGCATCTCTCAGCCCTGCCTGCTGCTCAAAACGCTGAATGCTCTCCTGGGTCTGTTCTGGGAACAGAGGAGACGACAGTCATGCCCACCGCTCGCCCATCACAGACGGGGGCAGAGAGCAGATACCTCCCCACCTTCCTGCTGTTCGTCCACTGTCACCCCCTTTGTGCTTAGGAAGGCAGCATGGAGCAGCCAGCTGGCATTCTGCACAGCCATTTCCCAAGAGGCTCGCCACCCTCATGACCCACAAGGACTTCAGCAAAGAGAAACGGGCCGCATTTTGCCTAGATGGCACCAAGGTACCCATTCGACTCAAAACAGAGAGCGTGCCTTGAACTAGTCAAGGTCTGCTGAGCCGCGTTTCTCGTGGGTCAGAGTGCCCTCATGGTGCCCGGCCCAGCAGACAGACACATGGGCCTCCTTCTATTGAAGGAGTGAGTCGGTATGGGGGCATCTGAGATCCTGCTTCCTGGCACATGCTGGCAGTGTGGCTCAAAGTCATACATTTCTCTAAAAATATATATATATATATATATATATGACTAAGGCAGTTATACCATGAATGAATGACACTGAGTTTCTCACTTCCTCTGGACTGACCCAACGCAGCTCCCGCACAGGAATGTGGCAGCTGGGGACCCACAGTCGGAGCCCCGAGTCCTCGAGGACTCAGTCACTCCCCTTCGAAGGAACCCTTTCCTTTCTGTCAGGAACACAGCACGGGAAACCTCCCTGTGCTGTCACACCAGGGCGCTACCGGACATGTAAATGGAGGGAAGGGTTTATGTGTCACAGCACAGCACGGCTTGTGAATGCGGCTGTTTTTCACAATGTACGACTAAGCAACATCCGAACAAGTGCCTGCAGCATTAGCTGAGCGGAGGCATGAGCATCACATGTGCGGCCACGTGAAGCTGTGCACACTGCGGAGGGGTCAGCGAGGGCTGCATGACAGCGGCGCTCGGGAGCTGGGCAAGAGAATCTTCCAGAGAAGCTGCCTGCTGGGAGAGGGGCCGAGCCGCCTAGCGCCACCAAAACATTCTCCAGCTCACAAAGTACAAGCAGTGGCTGCGGACCCACACGGCGTGTTTCCACGCGAGTGAGCGGACTGCCGGGGCGGTTTGGACTTTTGGTTTGGGGCGAGTTCTCGAGGGCCGGACAAAGGCTGCCTCCCAGCAGAGCAAGGACTTCAGACTCACTGAGCCACGAGAGCCGCCCTGGGCCTGCCCTGGCAGAGGCGGCGGCTGCTGACAGCAGAACTGTGGCCAACGATTAATGGTTAACTCCCCACGGCACAGCCAAAGTGAAAAAAAGCCACGCGCCCTGTGGCCAGTCTCATTAGGACCACAAGCACACAGCCTTCAGATACAGACGCCGAGGCCACAGCCTGCCTCAAGGCCAGAAAGGGGGACTTTGAGCCACAAGAAAGGGAGGGAGGGAGGGAAAGAAGGAAAGAAAGGAGGAGAGGAGGGGAAAGGGAAGGAAAGAAGGGAAGGAAGGAAGGAAGGAAATACAAGGCAGATGGAACCCTCTCCCACCTGCCAGCCAGACGCCCACTTCATTTAGGAGACAGTGTTGACAGCAGCAGGAATGCACCTGCACCAACGGTTGCCTCGTATTTGCCAAATCTCCACCTCGGTGGAGCGTCACTGGTGAGGTGGCACTGAGAGGCAGTCGGGACAGGCTAAGCCAGTGTGTCTGCAGGACCCACACGCTCTCCCTCTCCCACCCTCCTGCCTCCATGCTGAGGGCGGGCGCTTACTTGTGATCAGAGAGCTCATGATGACTCGGGTGGCTTTAGCCTTCACCACTGGGACCTTGTCCATCGTGTCAGAGGCCGAGGACAGGGTCATGGCGGGGGAGGAGACACTGGCCTCTCCTTCCTCCACCTGCGGAGAGGTAAGGAGGCGCTTAGCAGAGCAGGCGGTCACACCTCAACGTCCCCCGGGGGGAGAAGTCACTGAAGCACCTGGAGTCTGACAGGTACGGAGGGTGTGTCTCCTCCCCGTTAGATAAGCATCACCCACAGTGACGAGATAAAGACACACAAACAGCCTGAATTTATACCAGAGGGAAAGCCAGAGTGGGAAGTGAGGTCTCCTACTTCAATAGGCCAGCAGACCCACTCCTGCTCCCTGGCCGTGGACCAGGCACCACGCTGGCGGGGGCTGCCCCATCCTGCCTTCACTCTGCTGTCGGACTTCAGAGAATGAGGGTTCCCCGCACGGCTTGTTAGACAGATCGCTGCCCCTCCCACGGCAGCCTGGGCTGGGCTCAGGCACTCATGTTCCTAACGAATTCCCAGTGAGTGGACGCTGCTGGTTCCCATGACAATATGAGGACGGTGGCTCTCACCGTTCAAGGAATGGTCTTAAACAAACAACAACAGGCCACTGTGGCTCAGGGGTTGAGCATCAGCCTATGAACCAGGAGGTCATGGATTCGATTCCTGGTCAGGGCATATGCCCAGGTTGCAGGCTCGATCCCCAATAGGGGATGTGCAGGAGGCAGCCGGTCAATGATTCTTCCTTATCACTGATATTTCTATCTCTTCCTCCCTGAAAGCAATAAGCATATATTTAAATATTTATATAAAACAGACCAGTAAACTCTCTGTAGCTCCTAATGTTTAATGTGAGAGCCAAGAGCTCACCACCTTCTGTCACTCCAGCCCGATGCCATGCTGGGGACGAGCAGGAGGAGGAAATGGGGGGTATGCTGCTCTCTGCTTCCCTAAAGGAACTAAGAAGCCAGGAAGGAGGGGAGAAGGAGGAAACGGTGTGTCGTCCTTACAGAACGGGGGTTAGTTTTCAGCCGTGCCCTCACTGGAGCAGAGCGGACCCTCTGCTCCCTCGCTTGGAAGACGGACAGTCAGGGAATGGAAGAACGCATCCCTGAGAGCAGCTGTTCCAAACGCAGCTGCCAGCTGGGCACCGCGGCGGGCGAGCCCGTTCTCTGCCTTGGCAAGCGCAGCCTTTGCGAGTGGAGGGAGTGCCACCTCGGCAGCACTGGCAGAGGCCGGCTGACCAGAGGCCCAGTCCCTGCAGGCCCTGCTCTGGCACTGCGGGCAGGCTGCCAGGCCCTTCGCCCAGGACTGCCAGTCCTTCCTACACAGCCGCCTATTCCTGGCAACTAACTGGGTCAGACCTCGGTACAGAATGGACCGGGGATTCCCGAGCTGCAGGGAAGCTTCTGGTGAAAGGCGCTCCCTGTTCTGGCCGAAGGGCAGGGTGAGGGGGCCCATTAGAGACACCAAAGACAGCTCTCCCGAGTCAGTGAGGCTGGGAGCCGGCGTCAGGTCCCCTGCACACCTACTGTGTGTCAGCCCTTCAATCTCCTTTTACTTAACCCACGGCACCTCCATGCAAAAGCATTCCTCTCTCTCAGGTGGAGACACTCACTCAGGCGTGAGGCTCTGTGCCCAAGGTCCCTGCTAATACATAGAACATTAGGGGATTCACACCCAGGTCTGTTACAGTAAACTAGGGGCCCAGGGCACGAATTTGTGCACCTTGAAAGGAACTGTGGGCTTCAAGGCTGTGGTGGGCACGGGGGTGGGTTTCAACCCATTCTCCCCGCTGCCCTGCCCCTCCAACCCTCTCTTCCCAGCTGCCTGCAGCCCTGCTCCCCCACTGCTGAAGGTCTGGAGCTACTGGGGCCAGTGCCAGCAGCGGGTGGGGCTGGAGCCATCAAGAGGGTGCAAGTGGCAGCTGCTACCCCAATCACCCCTGAGGAGCAGGGGGAAGTGGAGAAGCCCGCAGGGGCGACTGGGGGTGGCAGCTGCCGTTTTCACACGCTGGCAGCGCCTAGCAATCGGGCTGAGCTGGGCACCAGCAGGTGAGAGCAGGCCTGGCACCGGCAGCAGGTGCAAGCCACCGGTGGAGTGAAGAATTTCAGTAACCACCAGAGGCCACCCCGAGGACAGCGACCAGTGCCCCCATCACCTGCCCCTCCATCAGGCTGCAGCCAACACCAACCATGCTTTGCACATGCCCCCTGGTGGTCAGCACACATCATAGCGGTTGCTCCACCTTCCGGTCTATTTGTCTATCAGCCTTTCATTATATAGGAGGATGCCCCTCTGTACTTCCTGTCAGGCCCTGAGCTGAAAGTTCGGTAAAACCAGCTACAGATGCAACGGCCGCATCTGAACCTGGCAGGCCTCGTTTGCCCAGGCAACAGCCAGAGCCAGAGTGGCGGCGGCAGTCCCCTCGGGCAGGAAGCACAGGCTTCAGTAACCGCCTGCAACCAGCAGGTGAGATCCCTGACGCCTGCACAGGGGGCTGGGAGCGGGTCCCCGTGGACGAGGGGTGCAGTTCTGGGAGGGGGAGCGAGGCTGAGGAAGGCGGCAGCTCTGACACAGGAAGGGCATCTGCACAGGAAGAGCACGGCAGAAAAGGTACAGCTCGAACCCGGGAAAGAGCCAGCTGTTCCCCCCCTCACTCCCTGGACACTTTCTGGCCTCTGCTTGTGCCAGGTCCTGTGTGCCACTCCGGGCAGAGCACAGAGCGGGCACAGCTCCTGCCCTGCAGAGCTAACGGGAGGTGGTAAGTAACAGAAGGCTCCTGACAGGGGCCTGTGGACAGTGGCGAGGTGACAGTCTTATAGGAGGAAAGTCCTCGCAGAAGAGATGTCTGCGTTAAGACTTAAAGGGACCACTGTCAGGCAGGGATGGAGTAAAAGGAAGAGGGAGGAGAACAGGATGGGATGGAAACATTCCAGGCAATGGAGTCGGGGAAGCAAAGACTTCGGCGTCAAATACCCTGTAAGTGCAAGGAACCCTGGGTGACTTGCACGGTCACATCTCTGGGGGGAGCGGCAGACAGGAGCGGTCATGCACAGCCAGCTGTGGAGCTACCATTTTTACTGCTATGGCAGAGGAGATGGCTTGGACACAGGAGTCTCAGTCAGGAGAAGACAAGGCCATTCTAGTTTGAATTAAAAAGAAGGCCCACCAACTCCAGCTGAGGCCGGAAAACGGAAACACACCCTCTGCATGCCAGAGCCACGGGGTTCCGGGCTGAGGAAGGAGAACGGAGGCG
Source organism: Lasiurus borealis (assembly GCA_004026805.1). NCBI lineage: Eukaryota > Metazoa > Chordata > Mammalia > Chiroptera > Vespertilionidae > Lasiurus > Lasiurus borealis. The sequence continues at coordinate 4,216 of PVJN01054257.1, read as the reverse complement.
GGCAGTACCTTGGCGAGGTGCTGATACTTGCGCTCTGGAATCACTGGCTTCCAGGGGATGCTGCCCATGTCCGATGGAGGAGGAGTCATGGGCGTGGGGTCCTCCAGGGCATCATCATAGCTGAATGCCCGGCGGCACATCCCGATGGGCAGGGACATCTTGCCTAGAGGCCCGCTAGGCTCAAGGGCTGAGAACAGAGACACCTGTCAGGGCGGGTGCGGCAACGGAGCACGCTCACAGCTTTAACCGGCCCGGTAGGCAGGAGACTGAAACACTCACTCAGGACACGGCTTGTCTGTGCGAACCCACTCAGGAGAGGTCACCTACATACAGCACCGATCCCAGCCCTATGCCCGGCACCTGGAGTCTCCTCTCGACCCGCTCGGCAGCCCTAGTCCATCCACTGAATTAAACGGCCGGACAAGGTCACACCCTCCCAGTGCAGCCAGTCCTCCTCGCCCAGCCTGTCTGACGTCAGAGCTCGTGTTCTCCTGCCACAGCGCCTGCGCCCACAGCACCACCTCCGCTCTCACCGCATCGCGACGGAGGCCCTGACCTTCTCCTTCCGCTTTACCGACGGGGAAGGCCTGCAGGTAACGTGATTCGATCGCTCCAGCTCACACAGCCAGCAGCCCTGGGGCTCGCTGCAGCCCCTCCGCCTTCCCTGCCTCACCAGCCGAGAGCACAGCTACAGGAGACGGTTCAAATCCGTGCCCAGCCTCGCCGCTCGTTCTGAGTGCCCTGCGTGATGTCAGCAGCAGGCACACTAACTGTTGACAACCTGCTCCGCTCCATAAAGCGCTGCCAGCTGAGCCTGCCCTTCAGCTGACCCGCCTGGTGGCAGGCCCCACTGGGACTGGCACCCTGCCTCTCGGCGCTGCCAGACCAGGGAGCAAAGTTCACTGTTTCACACAGAGCTCATGTCCACATCCTGCCTTCAGCGTGACACTGCCTGCTGCTAAAATTACAGTCCCTCTCCCAAACATCCACCTGCATGGCACTCAGTCCAACACCAGCAGGCGCCTCAGTTAAACAGCCAGGGGAACCAAGGAGCTACCGTTATTATTGCCACTAACATCCATAATAACCAATAAACCCCTAAAAAGGATTAGTGGTTACCAAGGGCTGGTGGGGGTCGGAAAGTGGGGGGGGATGGGGATGAGGTTTTCTTTTTGGGGTGATGAAGATGTTCTGAGATCAGATAGTGGCCACAGTTACACAAAACACTCAATTATTCATTTTAAACGGGTGAATTTGATGGTATGTGAATTACCTCAATAAAAACACCTATATTTTCCGGCGTATAAGACAACTGGGTGTATAAGAAGACCCCCAACTTTTCCAGTTAAAATACAGAGTTTAGGATATACTCGCCCTATAAGATGACACCCAGCGTATAAGACGACCCGGGACTGTGGAGAAGATTTTCCTGGGTTAAAAAGTCGTCTTTTACGCCGGAAAATACTAAAAATACCAACAATAATTACCAAATGCCCTTCCTTAACAGGCACTTAGGCCTCTCATCTTACCTTATTCCCCTCAAACAGGTATCCTTCCCGTTTTCCACGCAGGAAACTGAGGCTCAGATCTTAAGCGATACCCAGCTAGCAAGTGTGGGCGGGGCTAGAACAGACCTGAGCGAGTGCCCACTCTCCATGCAACACGCCATGCTCCCCACTCTCACAGCATCCACAGGGTGAGGGCAGCACAATGGTGTGGGATGGTCACAGCGGAATGTATGCGAATCACGAGAGCAGTGACAGACACGCAAGCTGATGACGCTGAAACTAGAGCCGGTGAATCCTGGGACACCCGGGGAAGATTCCTATCGCTCCTCTCAATTTGGGAGGATTTCAAAAACATCTTACGACTTCGCCCAACAGCCATCCCAAGAGCCTTCCTAAAAACACTGATGGAGTCAGCTAATATTCACTAAGAAACATTCCTAGAGACCCTCAAATTTTCTGGGCATTAAATGCATATTCATCACTAACTGTGACACATCTTCACATGTTTCATGTTTAAACTTCACCACAGCCCTGAGAGAGAGGCACTGTCATCTATACTTCACGGTTTACCTAAAATTGAGTGGTTCAAATTTTGATTAAAATTTACATTTTAATGCCCCTCCCACGAAAATAGTCCAAGGTGGGACCAAAGACTTCCGTATCCCAGAAATGATCGCCCTACAGCAGTGGTTCTCCACCTTTCTAATGCTGCGACCACTTAATACAGTTCCTCATGTTGTGGTGAATCGTCATGTAAATATCTGTGTTTTCCGATGGTCTTAGGCGACCCTGCTAGCGGTTCTCAACCTGTGGGTCACTGCTGTAGAGCCTGAGACCATCAGAAAACAGGTCACGACCCACAGGTTGAGAACCGCTGCCCTACAGAGACCCACGACTCAAGAAATGACTATTGTCTTTCCAGTTAGATTGTGGGTTCATTATCCTATTAACTACCCAGCCAGGTAGTTAACAGGTTAATTAGATAATGTTATTATCTACCAGGCTGGGTAGTTAACAAGATAATACTTAAGTGATGCCAATCAATTAAATCTAAATACTCTGCTGGCGACCAAGAGTAACCATGAATATGCAGTTCAGAAAAAGTGGTTTCTGGCTTAGCACCGTTGAGGACAGAACATGATTTCACCAAAAAGAACTGACTTTACCAAAAAGAGTTAAGTTTACCAGGCACTTCGGATGGTCTCGAAGCCATTGAAAGACTGGATCCGGGTACTTTTTCTATAAAGAGTTCAGAGCTGAGTCCCTGCCACCTAATGAAAACAACAAGAAGCAGTTGCTTACAGTGAACACCAAAGAATAGCTCCAGCGCTGTTCTTTTGACGGCACACAGAGCGTTTTATGGCTTGTTTACAGCGCTGGCACACACACGCCAATGAGCCGGGCGGTGAGCAACAGGCCGGGGCAAGCGACAAAACGTTAATGGCAAAGATCTCACCACACCCGGGGCGGATCTGAACACCGAGGACAGGACAGAAACACGGCGCCCGGTGAGAGGGTCACCTTACCCGAGTGCAATGATGACGTTTAGGCTGCCAGAGAGAGGTTAACGAGGAACATTGTCCAGCGGCCGAGGGTCAGCTAAGAGGCTGGGGTAGGGTCCGTCCATTCCAGAGAGTCTGAGAACAACAAGCACAGAGCATTGGGCCCTTCAGTATCCGCCAAACCACTGCCCCTACATTCAGGGTGCCCCAGCCTGGCAAGAAGGGAGAGAAGTCTAGTTTGGTTTAAGTTACGGCTCTGGGTTCCCATGACTTGACCCCCAGCAAGGGGCTGGGTGGCACAGAGGTTAAACTCATTCTCTGTGGCTAACCCATATCATATTTATACGGGTTTTCATACAACACTTGTGTTTGAACCCTTGCAGGAATCCCGAAAAGCGGGCATTATTTCTCCCCAATTTAAAGAGGAGGCCGGGACTGGCTTGGCTCAGTGGATAGAGCATCCGCCTGGGGACTGAAGGGTCCCAGGTTCGATGCCGGTCAAGGGCACGTCCCCAGTGGGGGGTGTGCAGGGAGGCGGCTGATCGATGTCTCTCTCTCATCGATGTTTCTGGCTTTCTATCCCTTTCCCTTCTTCTCTGTGAAAAAAAATCAATAAAATATATTTATAAAAAAAATTAAAAATAAAGAGGAGGCAAACTAAAAACCCAGGAGGCAGGTGATCTATCTGTCCCGGGGAAGCGGCCCATCTGCGAGTTCTGCATGAAAGAGGAACCCATGTGCCGCCGTCCTGCGGGTCTGGGGGGAGCGTTCCGACCTGATACACCCGCTTCCGCTCCGCGTCCCCTCCCCCTCCCCCTCCCCGCAGAGCTCCGGCACCGCCGACCCAGGGCACACCGCCCCGTCTCCCCGGGAGGTGCCAGGCCGGGTCTGACCCAGCCCGCTCCCACCCCGCGAGCGGGGCCAGGCTACGAGGTGCGGGCCCGGCCTGGCGGGAGGGGCCGGGAGCGCGCCCCCCCCCCGGCCCGGCGGGGGATGGAGCCCCAGGAAGGGCCCGGCCCACCTCCCTACCTGTTTCGCCGCCGCGGAGCCGCCTACAGCCCGAGCCCCGGTACTAAACCGGCGCCGAGGACCCACGTCTCTCCAGAGGCGGTGCCGCAGGCGGGATCCCAGCCATGGCGGGAGCGTGCCGGTGTCAATCGCGACTTAAAGAAGAAAAAGCCTCGGGAACCGACCCGGGGAGCCTAA
>PVJN01054256.1:0-13462 GCA_004026805.1 Lasiurus borealis | reverse complement strand
ATTTTTATCCCACCCCCCTCCCCGCAAAAAAAAGAACACCATACGCTTTACTGTTCTTGCCCTCATTTTTGAAGGGTTGTGTAGTCTCTTTTTATAGATTTTTTTTTCAGTTCTTTAAAGATGCTGTTCTGCCAAAACCGGTGTGGCTCAGTGGATAGAGCGTTGGCCTGTGGACTGAAAGGTCCCAGGTTCAATTTCAGTCAAGGGCATGTACATTGGCTTCAGGCACATCCCCAGTAGAGGGTGTACATGACGCGGCTGATCGATGTCTCTCTCTCTCATCAATGTTTCTAACTATCCCTCTCCCTTCCTCTCTGTAAAAAAAAAAATCAATAAAATATATTTAAAGATGCTGTTCCATTGTCTTCTGGTGCACACAGTTTCAGATGAGAAGTCCACAGTCATTCTTTCGCTAGAGGCCTGGTGCGTGAAATTTGTGCACAGGTAGCGTCCCTAAGCCTGGCCGGTGATCAGGGCCGACTGGGGCCTTCTGGCTGCTGGCCCGGGCCTCCCTTCCCTGGCTGCCAGCTGCTCGCCAGGGACTTTCTTCATAACACACGCCACCCCCTGCTAGACAGCATATGTCACAGTGAGCTATAGAACCCCCAGTCTCCTGGTCAAACTCCTGTGGGGACACTTTGCATATTAGACTTATATATACTAGAGGCCTGATACACACATTTGTGCACTGGGGGGAAGGGGAGTCCCTCTGGGTGGCCTGCAGGGATCAGGCTGAAACCTGCAGTCCAACACTGTCTGCAGCTCCTACCTGCCACTCCGGTTCATCCTGGCCCCGCCCCATCAGTCCTGATCGGGAGAGGATCACACTGCTCCAGCAGCACTCACCAGCCATGAGCCCTGCATCTGACACCTTACCTAGGGGAGTGGCCTGCAGGACTGGCCTGAAAGTGGCTCTCTGACCTCCCCCAAGGGGTCCTGGATTGCGAGAGGATGCAGGCCAGGCTGAGGGGCCCCACTGGTGCACAATTGGGCCGGGGAGGGACTGTGGGAGGGCTCCAGGGCATGTCTCACCCATCTTGCTCAGTCCTGACTGGGTGTTGGACCTCAGCAGCAAGCTAACCCACCAGTAGGAGCATCTGCCCCCAGTGGTCAGTGCATGTCATGGCAAGCAATTGAGCATCCTTAGCATATCATCAGCATATCACGCTTTGATTGGTTGTTCGGTTGTTCTGCCGTTCAGTCTATTTGCATATGACCCTTTTATTAGATAGGATAGACGCCACTGGACATATGTGGTGGTGTTTTTTCTCTTGCTGCTTCTAAGATTCTCTTCTTCTTGTTTCTCAGAGATTTGTGCTCAAGTTGGCAGGTTTTGCTGTGTTTATTCTGAGTGGGGTTCACTGAGATTCTGGGAACCACCCGCTTACGGTTTTCATCAAATTTGGACATCTTCCAACCTTTATTTCTCCGAATTTTGTTTCAGTCTTCTCTCATCCCCTGCGTCTCCCCTCCCAGCCTAGAGGGAGGGACAGACAGATCTATATGCACAGACCACTGGGTGTCTCCTCACCTATTCAGTCTTTTTTTTTTTTGTCTCTTTGCTTTAGATAAGGAGTTTCTACAGTTATGTCAAGTTCACCAATCTCTTCCTCAGCAAAATCCACTGCTCATTCCTCCCAAGGGATGTCTCCTTTCAGACATTGGAATTTTCCTTCCTACAAGCTCCACGTGGTTTCTGTCAGCAGCTTCTATGACTTCCTTTTTTTTTAAATATACTTTATTGATTTTTTTACAGAGAGGAAGGGAGAGGGATAGAGAGTTAGAAACATCGATGAAAGAGAGACATCAATCAGCTGCCTCTTGCACGCCCTCCACTGGGGATGTGCCCACAACCAAGGTACATGCCCTGGACCGAAATCAAACCTGGGACCTTTCAGTCCAAAGGCAAATGCTCTATCCACTGAGCCAAACTGGTCTCAGAAGCTTCTATGACTTGCTTATGTGTCAGCTTTCCTTCACACGCCCTGACACGCGACAGGCCTGTCTCCGAGTCCCTGTCTGTGCGTCCCCTTCCTGGGCCCCGGGCCACGGGCTGCTCCCTCTCCGGGCTCCGTGGTGCTGGTTGTGTTTATGAACAGTGGCCTTTGACCGGAAGTAGGACATTGTCAGTTCCACGTTGCCGGGGGCGGGACATTCCTTCCGAGAGGGAGGGTTGCTATGTGGTTGGGGGGGGGGGGGCGGCGACCGGGTTTGCAGATCAGCTGACCCCTCTGAGGCTTTTCCCGCACTTTGCTGGCTCTGTCCCACGATAACGCGTGGCTGGCCCTCGTGGCCTCCCTGCTGCGTGCTGGACATTCAGCTAGGACTGTCCGCCTGGCCGAACTCCAGGACACGCGGGCCGGGAATCGTGCAGCTGACGGCACGCTGGTCCGCCTCCGCCTCAGCCGGAAATGCCCTCCGGGGCCACCGGACTCAACGGCCCCTGAGCTCCCGTCCAGCCAAGCTCTCTGCCCTCCACGTGCTGCTCGGTCCCTCGGAGCACCGCCTCCCCACTCAGCAAGCAGCCAGCCCCTGGGCCCGGCCTCTGCAAACAGGTGTCTGTGTCTTCTCTCCGGTTTTCTCCTCCTTCCTCGTGGCCGGGGGTCCGGGCCAGCGGAACTGAGCCATCATCCCTCGGCTGTTACCCTCAGCCCGGCAGACGACCCGAGTCCGTCTCTCCGCCCCCCGGCGATGGCGTCTGCCCTGGTCTCTAAGCGACTGGCCCAGAAACCACGGAGACAGCTGGGAACACGGACCCCGCCCGCTCGCTGGGCGAGACACAGGGACTCCTGAGCGACGGCCCCGGCTCTGCCCGCCCTCTCCGCCTCCGACAAAGCCCCCTTCTGCCGGGCGCACGTGAGGCAGACGCGGCTCCGGGGACGGCACCCAGAGGCTGCTGCTGAACGGGGGTGAGAGCACAGAAGGCAGCTGCATACACGCCTTTTGTTTCGTTTTTCCAGGGAGGAGGAGAGGGGGGAGAGGGAGAGAGAGAAACCTCACCGATGAGAGGATCACGGACGGGCTGCCCCCTGCACGCCCACCCGGGGGATCAGCCCCGCCCGGCACCTGCCCTGCCTGGAAACTGAACTGTGACCTCCTGGTTCACGGGGCGACACTCCACCACTGAGCCACACCGGCCAGGCACCACGGGGGTTTTTGTTCTTCGTTTTCCAGAAAGGAGACATTCCCCAGGAGCGGGGTGTCGGTAGCGGTGGAGGGAGGATGGTAGGGAGGGGGAGGCGGCTTCCCTGCTGCTGAGGGTCCGGACCTGGTCTTCTGCCCCCCACATCCGTCACTGCACCCCACACGGTGCCAGGCAGCCTGGCCAGGGGGGACTCAGCCCGGCCCTGCCCACACAGGCTCACATCCAGCTGCTCCAGGGACGGGTGCTAGAGAGGTTGGCCCAGGAGAGCGTCAGGACAGACGCAATGGGTGGGGTGAGGGGGGCCTGCTCCCGGGTTGGAGGCTCTGGAGGCACCTCCCTGCACTGGTGTCTGGGCCTGAGCCCTGGGAGTGTCCGATGGTGTGCGCCCAGGTGACCAGGCCTGGCCCGGAGGCGCGTGGACAGCCGGGCGGAGGGAACGAGGGAGCTGACCGTGGTCCCGCCCGGTGAGGGTGCAGACCCAGGCGCAGTGTGGGCAGCGCCAGGCAGGGGGAGGGGGCCCAGGATGGAGACCCAGGCGGGGCCCCTGAGCGGGAAGGTGGCTGGGGGGAGGGGTGCTGGAGTGGGAGGGATCCTGGGAGCCACCCCTGGGGAGGTGCAGACAGGAGAGGGGCCTCAGTGCCCGGCCGCTGCGCCCGGGAAAGAGGGCCCGGTGCTGGGGGACGGGCAGGGCCGGAGGCCGCAGGGCTGGTCTGTGGGCTGTGCCTGTGTCTGCCTGCCATCCCGGCTGGGCCTGCCTCCCTCTGGAGCTGGGACCCACTGGGCAGCGGGAAGAGAGTTTGGCTGGCCTGGGGTGGGTGTAGAGGCCAGGAGTAGGTGCAGGGCCCCAGAGTGGCCATGGGGCCACGGGGTGGGTGCAGGGGCCCGGATGGGCGCAGGGCCCCGGGTGGGCACTGGGGCCGGGGTGGACCCGGGGCCCCGAAGTGGGTGCAGGGCCTTAGGGTGGGCGCAGGTCCTGAGGTGGATGCAGGGTCCTGGGTGGAAGCAGGGCCCCAGGGTGGGTGTGGGGCCTTTGGGTGGGTACAGGGCCCCGGGGTTGGGACAGGGGCCTGGAGTGGGCATAGGGGCCCCAGGATGGGTGCAGGACCCGGGTTGGATGCAGGACCCCCGGGTGGGTGCAGGGCCCAGGTGGGCACAGGGGTCCCGGGGTGTGTGCGGGGCCTTAGGGTGGACACGGGGCCAAGGGGTGAGTGCAGGGCCCTGGGGTGGACATGGGGCCCCGGGGTGGGTGCAGGGCCTTTGGTGGGTGCAGGACCCCTGGGTGGGTGCAGGGGCCCAGGTGGGTGCAGGGCCTCAGAGTGGACACGGGCCATGGGGTGGACACGGGGTCTCAGGGTGCACACGGGGCCCGGGGTGGACACGGGCCCCGGGGTGGACACGGGCTCACTCACCGGCAGGCGGCGCACACGAAGCAGTCGGGGTGGTAGGTCCTGCCGAGCGCGGACACCACCTCGCCCTCGATGAAGCGGTCGCAGGCGAAGCAGCGGGTGCCGTAGAGGCGCTGGTAGTCCCGCGTGCAGATGTGCTGGCCCTGGCGCACGAAGAAGCCGCCCTCCGCCAGGTCGCAGCCGCACACTGGGGGGCGGGGAGCGTCAGCGGGCCTCCCACGGGGCCCACAGACACCCCCCCCCCCACACACACACACCGCCTGATGCAGGCTCGCGGCTCGCTGAGAGACCCCCGGCGGGGGCAGCGGGCACTGCCCAGCTCGGCCTCGGCCTGGCCCGGAGCGGACTGCCTGCGGACGCTTCCAGAAAGGGCACCAGCCTCCCTCCCTCGCTCCGGGACCCACCAGGGGGATCTTTGAGGCCCCAGCCTCCCCTCTGTAGCCCCCGACCCCTCTCCAGCCAACCTGGCTCCTGTCCCCGAGCGGGATAGAAGGACCAGAAAGGCACCTACTCCGCGAGAGGCGGCCTGGGTGGGGAGGAGTCTGTGGCAGAGGACAGACGAATCCGGGGGTCAGTGCCGGGTCACTGTGAGCTTCCTGACCCTCCCCACTCCTCCCACCTGTGGGCACAGCCAGGCCCAGGACACCTGACCATGAACCCTTCTGTCCTCTGGCCACAACACACACCTGCTGCCCCAGGGAGGTGGTGGAGGGGGACTCTGCTGGGTGGACACCGGGCACCCAGCCTCGGGGCAGCCGGTAACTCAACCACCGGGACACCTGAGCCTTCGCCCCACACACGCCCCTCCTGCCCCAGGGACACGTGGGGGCCAGGCAGGGTTTCAGAGGGAGCACTTCCTGGATCCCCTCCTCCCTGCTGGAGGCCCCAGACCTCCACCCTCCCCGCCCCCAGGCAGCCCCAACATCTCGGCCAGGCCAGTCCTCACAGGTCACGGCCTCTCGAGGTGTGAAAAACCGTGTGGCCCTCAAACGGTTCTGAATCGATACTGCGGAGTTTTTGTTAAAATAAAAGGGTGTTGTTTCCAGGAGTTCCCAGGACTGGGTCTTTGTGGGGTTTTGTTTGTTTGTTTGTTTGTTTATTTAATATATTTTATTGATTTTTTACAGGGAGGAAGGGAGAGGGACAGAGAGTTAGAAACATCGATGAGAGACATCGATCAGCTGCCTCCTGTACGCCCCCTACTGGGGATGTGGCGGCCACCAAGGCACATGCGCTTGACCAGAATCAAACCCGAGACCCTTCAGTCTGCAGGCCAACGCTCTATCCATTGAGCCACACTAGGTAGGGCGTTTGTTTGGTTTTTAATCCTCATCCTGCCGGGAACCAATTCCAGCAGGTAATAATTACAAACGTTTCACCAAAAGGCTGGTGAAGCTTGGGCGGCTCAACAAGGGTGAGTCACATATGTCGTTTACCTGTTAGAACTACCTGGCTAAACGGCACTTCCCCGAACCTGAATAGGATTGGCTGCTGCGGGACAGCGGCGGGGGCGGCAGGCAGAGGTGGACCCCTCTCTGCCGTGGACCCCCCGGGGGAGGAGGTGCGCTCGCTGTCTCAGGGACGGGCCTGGGATCCAGCCCAGAGAAGTGTGCGTGCGGGTTCGGTCCCCGGCGTGGGGCCTGCAGGAGGCAGCCAACCAACACTTCTCCCTCCTCAGCGATGCTCCTCTCTCTCCCTCACCCCTCCTCTCGGAAATCAACAAAAACTTATTTTTTAAAAAAGAGAGAGAGCAGCAGGCAGGGGCAGCTTCCTGTGGCCTCCTCCCAAAGCTTCTTCCGGTTCCATCTCCTCGCTGGTATTGCTCACGCCACCTTCTCCCATCAGGCCACGGAGGCCATGTTTACTGGGATGGATGGCGATGCTCTCCTCCTATGCCCAGCGGGGCCCACGCCCCCACCCAGCAGACGGCAGGGCCCCAGCACCCACCCGGGGCCCCGGGGCCACTGCTCGGCCCTGGACCTGAGTCCTCGATGGGGGAGCGGCTGGGTGGGAGCCCTGGGACTCCTGTCTCACCCGGGGGTGGCGCAGCCCCGGGAGAGGGTGACTCTGCGGCAGGCGGGCTCCGGACTCGGATTTCCGGCTCCGGCCTCCCGGAGGCGCCCGGCGGGCCGTGGGCAGGGGGCGGCGGGCACTCACCTTGGCAGACGAAGCACTGCAGGTGGAAGTACTTGCTCTGCACGCGCAGCACCTCGCCCCGGCACACGCCGCCGCACGTGGCGCACAGGATGGCCGAGCCCGGCGGCTTCTCCAGGGCGCCCAGCGCCGCCGGCGGCTCCGACACTGCTGGGGGGAGGGGCCCGTTACCGGGGCGACAGGCACGGGCGGGCAGCTGGCGAGGGGCGAGGACTCTGCCCCCCCCCCCAACCCCAGCACAGTCCCGGGGCATCAGGCACTGCTTTCCTCTCCCGGGGGCCCATGGAGCGGACGTGGTCAGCCCCCTCCCGGGAGCACAGTGGCGGGGACCGGGACATCACCACCTCCCCCTGGAGGCCTCCCCTAGCCCCCACTCGCTGCAGCCTCGACCTGGCACGACCGGGAGCTGGCGGCCCAGCACCCTGGAATGCAGCTCCCTGAGCACCGTCCCCCTGTGCCCCTCGGTCCTTTGTGCCAGGGGCATGGAGCCGAGGAGGTGAGGGAGGCGCGGACACCCACACAGGCCAGGGTGGTGACTGGCTGGGTGGGGCAGTGCCCCCTCACCCATACCCCCCTCGCCCCTACCCCCCGAAAGACATCCGGAGGCCAGCGTGCGGCACACGGGCCCAGGCCTGCCCGGAGGAGCTTGGTACAGCCAGCCAGCCGGGCAGCCACAGGGACACGCCTGGCAGAACGGCGGGGAAGCCGGGGCTGGCACCCGCTCCCTCCCAGGCAGCCCCACGGCGGCGCGAAGAGCGGGTTAGCGAGCGGCAGAGGCCCACGCGGGGTGGATGGGCTGGACCCACTTCCCTCTCAGGACCCGCTCCTAAAAGCCACACCTGCTGGGCGCCGGCCCTGAGGGGCCCCGGCCTGCAAGGCCCCATCCCGAGGAGGACCTTTCTCCCTTCCGTCTCCCGCCTGTTCCCCTCCCCCCCCCCCGCCAGAGCCCTGCCTCCGACAGCCCCACTGGCCAGGGCACCCAGGGCTCCTCCGTCCCCGCAGCCACTGCCCTGGCCGGCGGCCTCGAGAGCCGGGGGCCACGCTGGGGACAGCAGCCTCCCGAGGAGGAGGCTCTTTTTTAAATATATATATATATATATACATATATATATATATATATATTTTATTGATTTTTCATAGAGAGGAAGGGAGAGAGATAGAAAGTCAGAAACATCGATGGGAGAGAGAGACATCGATCAGCCGCCTCCTGCACGCCCCACAGTGGAGATGTGCCCGAAAGCAAGGTACATGCCCCCGACCGGAATCGAACCTGGGACCTGTCAGTCCGCAGGCCGATGCCCTATCCACTGAGCCAAACCGGTTTCGGCCAGGAGGAGGCTCTGAACACCACACGGGGAGCGGTGCCAGCTGTCTGGGACGGGGCGTCAGGCCGGCTGGAGAGGCGGCGCGGGAAGGGGACGGTGGCACCGGGCCCGGCGTCAGTGCCCGCTGGCGCTTCCCGAGGAGCCAGGAGCCCGCTTGCACGGCAGCTCGGCCTGCGGTCCGGGAGCCTCGGCGCAGGTCCGTCTGGGTGAACACCAGCAGGTCACAGGCCCCCTCCTCCCCCCACAGAGCACGAGCAGAGCCTTCTCCTGGGTGGGGCCACACCCGATGGGTGTCCTGGGCTCGGATCTCAGACGCCCCAGGGACCAGCAGGGGCCATGGAGGTGTGAAGCCTCAGACAGCGAGGGCCAGCGCCTGCTGCACCTTGCAGCTGCCCAGGGCTCGGGGGCTGCCCGCCGAAAAGTCAGGTCAGAGGTCAAATCGGCATGGTGGGGGCGGGGGGACGAGGATCGTCCCCTGTTATCTCCTCGTCCATCAGGCACACAAAGGACAATGCACGGCCGTCTGTCTCCTCAGGAGCACAGACACGTGCTGCTGCTGCTGGAGGCGGCCCAACGCGTGCCGGGAACATGGGGGACGACCCCCGCCCCCCTCCCTCTTCCCCCCGCCCCTCCCCCATCAGTGTCAGAGCCCTGGGTCCTGCAGGCACTGCAGGCTGCCGTTCAGACGCGGGGGTGTAGCCCTGGCCCCACCTCCTGCTTGCTGGGACCCGGAACTCCCAGACTGCCATCTGTCTGTCCCTCCATCCAACCTCCACCCACATCCTGGCGGTGCCAGGAGCCACGGACAAAAAAATGTGTGCGTCCAGCGTGCAGCAGCCCCTGTGCCCAGCACCCAACAGCCATTGTCCTCTTCAAGCCCCACCACTGGCCTGAACCACCCGTTCCCTGGCTCCTGCAGGTGTCTTGGGGTGCAGGGTGGAGTAGGGGATGGGGGGGGGGCTGCTTTAAGACATGGTTTCCTGGAGGACCTGAGGCCTGTGAGGTGAGAGCAGGGTGCTGCCCCCTGGTGGTGAGACATAGCCACTGCGTGGTGGCCACAGACACCTGTCTCCCTGCAGGGACAAGGGGTGCAGGTGGGTGACCCCGCCAGCCTGCACCTGCCCGCCTGCTCACTGGGTCTGTGACTCCTGCCCGGCCCCAGCCCAGCCCAAGCACGTGACTGTTAGCTTCCGTACCCCCAGCTCCAAGGCCCCCCAGGGCCTGCACCACGGTGTCCTGACCCCTTTCTCCAGGAGTGCCCTCCCCCACCCTGTGACTCACCCGCTCAACGCTCCCTGACACCAAACACGAGAGGAAGAGGTGAGTGTCAAGCCACGAGCCCTCGAACCCCGAGAGGGCGTGGGGGGGGGACGCGGATGCATGTTGCTAGGTGACAAGCCGGCCCAAGAAGGCCACGCACCGCGCTTCCAAGCCCAGGACCCGCGGGAGGAGAGGCGCCATGGAGACAGCGCACACTCAGCGCCGGGCCTGTCGGTGGGGGGGTGGGGGGGGCAGGAGCAGGAGGGGGACGGGGGAGAGGAGGGCTCCCCGGCAGGGAAACGGCTCCTGGGCCCTGTGGCGGGGGACACCTGTTGTACGCCTTTGTCCAAGCCCAGAGCACACGTTGCTCCTGACGGGGTCACCCCCCTCTTTCCCCACCCCCCACACTCCCCGAGCAGGGTTCACAACAGACCCGGCTGGGGGCAGGTCAGGAAGGCTGGACTTTCTGTGCAACTTTTTAAAAAACGTGGACTCGAAAGCCCTGCTCTTAAGTCCTTTCCCCTCTCTGTTTGCTGCTGCTGCTGCCTCTGCTGAGGCCGTGTTCCCGCGGGTTCTCAGAGAGGGGAGGGAGGGAGGGAGGGGGGAGACAGAGAGAGAGACACATCGATTGGCTGCCTCCCGCACGCAACCCGATGTGGGCCGGGGCTCCAGCCTGCAACTGTGTACAAGGCCCTTGCCTGGAATCAAACCAGGGACCCTGCGGTCCTCGGGCCGACGCTCTATCCACGGAGCCACACCAGCTAGGGCTGTCCAAGTTTTCTGCAACCGAAAAACTGCTCTAAGAAAGAGTCTGTAAAAAATGTTCAGCCAAGACCGGTGTGGCTCAGTGGATAGAGCATCGGCCTGCGGACTGAAGGGTCCCAGGTTCCATTCCGGTCACGGGCATGTACCTTGGTTGCTGCCACATCCCCAGTAGGGGGCGTGCAGGAGGCGGCTGATCGATGTCTCTCATCGATGTTTCTGACTTTCTATCCCTCTCCCTTCCTCTCCGTAAAAAAATCAATAAAGATATATTAAAAAAATATTTTTCAGAGGGGGAGCGGGGAGAGGTGGGAGAGGGAGAAAGGGGAAGGGAGGGAGAGGGGAAGAAAGGGGGAGGGAAGAGGGGAGAGAAGATAGCGAGAAACTACCACATTTGAGACCCACACAGCAATGGGCAGGTTTGCTCCACCGTAACTTGGAGCTCGGCTGGACACATGGTTCACCCAGGCCTAACGGCGCCAATAACACGGAACACACTCAGGCGGCGGGACCCTCTCTAAGCCGTGCAGTGCCATCCGGGGGTAATGGACCCCAGCACTTCTCAAAGGAGGCGGAGGCACAGGCTCTCCGGGACGGAGGGCAGAGACCCTGATCACCGAGGCCCTGCCTATGGCCCGCCGGGGGCCGTGGTCTCTGCCACCAGGGACAGGCCTGGGAGTCTCAGGCCATGCCCTCCCCTCCCCACGGCTGTCTCTGCACCTGCCCCTCTGTTTCGAGGGAGGTGATGGGGCAGGTGGGCCCTGGTGGGGGCTCAGCAGGGGATGTTAGGGGGTGAGGGCCTCCTTCCAGAGGCAGGAGCTGGGAGAGACGCGGCCCGGAGCGCCCAGGGCGCCAGCACAGAGCCAGCCAGGCTTCCGGCACACCGGGGACAACGCCAGCCTCGGCAGCTGGTCCCGCCCGCCACCCACCCCCGGGTGATATTTCATCCCCGGAAGAGCGGCCTTCCTGACCGGGAGGCATCTGAGGACCGCAGGGTGGCCTTCCGGAATTCGGGGAGACATAATCCCCTAAACACCCCCCATCCCCGCCCCCCCCACACACACACACGGGAAATGCCAGGGCCCCTCGGTCTGGGCCGGGACTCGGTCTCTGGACCCCCAGGCCTGTGCCCGTGCCTGGGTCACACGCCATTGGCCAGGCCCCCGGCCCCCGGCACCCGGCACCCGGCAGACGCCCAGTAATGAGAAGCAGGCCGCGCGCGGGCAATGCCCGCCTCGCACCGTGCCCGGCCGGGTGAGGCACCGCTCTGGGCGTCCTCCTCTTGCAGGGCTGGGCCTGGGTGCTCCGGGCACTGCGCTGGGCAAGCTCCCCTGCCCCCCGGCCGCCAGCCGGAAACGGGCAGAGAGCACCGTCGGGATTCGAACCGCGGCCACCGCACCCCACCCCACTGCCAGCTCCCACCCAGAGGGCTGTGAGGCCAAGCTCGGCCTCTGCCTGCCACGGGGACACCCCAGTGAGGGAGCTCGGGGGGGGGGGCTCGGGACCTGCCCTGCACCCCCAGGCAGACACTGGCCAGTCAGGGTCACCAGCTCCTGCTTCTCTCCCCTCCCCTCCCTCCTCTCCCCTCCTCTCCCCGGCCCAGGCCTTTGCAGAGGGGGCCGCAGCCATGACCTCCGGATGGTGCTTGTGATCCTGGTTATGAGTCACAGGAAGGAGCAAAGGGGAGCGCGGACATGAGGACACCATCGGCAGGGCCTCTGGCGGCTGCACCAGGAGCTGTGACATCACACTTTTCTCCCCCCCTTTCCCCCCTCCCATCCCCCCGGGGAACCCTGGGCCATTCCTGCCGGTCACTGGGGGGCGGAGCGGGGGGGTGGGGTTCAACCAAGGGGGAGAGGTGCAGGCTCAGGAAAGGGGGTGACCAGGGAAGGTGCCTGTCAGTCATGCCTGGGAACGGAGGTCCGGGGCCAGAGTGGGCGTGGCCACTGCAAGTTCACGGAAATGTGGGGAATAACCATGGCCTCCACCGAGGCGTCCCTCCCCTGGCTGGTGGCTCTCTCTCGGCTCTCTGGCTCCGCACCCACCCGTGCTCCCCCCACAGCTGCGTGGCCCGTGGCCCCTGGCCCCACAGGCACCGGCTGCTGGGCTGCAGCTGGACACAGACTGGGCGCCACCAGCGCAGGGAGCGGACACGCTGGATGCCGGCTTGTACGTCTGCCCCCCTGAAGCCACGGCAACCCCCCTCCTCGCGAGACACAGGGAAGCGGGTGCACCTGCGTCTCCTTTGGGGGAATGGCTGTCGGGGTCCTTGGTCCATTTAATTTGAATGCCTTTCCTATGACTGATGTTTCTATATTCCGGGTGCAAGTCCCCGCATGGAACGCAGGGTGTGCAAATGCTGCCTGCCGCCCCTTCTGCGAGGCATATGGACATTTGCCCCACGAGGTTGTTGGCAGCAAAAACGTGTCTCATTCTGATGAGATCAGATTCATGTCTATTTTCTTTTCTTTTTTTTTACTATCTTTTTATTGTTATTGATTTCAGGGAGGAAGGGAGAGGGAGAAAGAAACATCCATGAGAGAGAATCATGGACCGGCTGCCTCCCACACGCCCCCTACTGGGGATCAAGCCCCCACCCAGGCGTGTGCCCTTGACCAGAATCGAACCCAGGGCCCCTGCAGTCCCCAGGAGGGGCTCTATCCACTGAGCCACACCAGCCAGGCGCACGTATATCTTCCGTGCTGCTTATGTCCTTGGTTCACGTGGAAGAATCCACAGCCGCCAGCTGGTGCTGCTCGGTGGATGGGGTGTCACCCACCAGGAGGCTGCCAGAGTGGTTCCCATTCAGGACACCCGCCTGGGTTGTGGGCTCCACCCCCAAGGTGGGGGGGGGGGCGTGCAGGAGGCAGCCGATCAGTGATTTCCTCTCATCACTGATGCTTCTATGTCTCTCTCTCTCCCTTCCTCTCTGAGATCAATAAAAACATCTTATTTTTAAAAAAGAAAAGAGCCAAAACCGGTGTGGCTCAGTGGATAGAGCCTCGGCCTGCAGACTGAAGGGTCCCGGGTTTGATTCCGGTCAAGGGCATGTATCCTGGTTTCGGGCACATCCCTAGTGCAGGAGGCATGCAGGAGGTGGCTGATCGACGTGTCTCTCTATCGTGGATGTTTCTGGCTCTCTAGCCTCTCCCTTCCTCTCTGTGAAGAATCAATAAAATATTTTTAAAAATCAATAAAATATATTTTTTTAAAAAAAAGAAAGAAAAGAAACTGTTGCCCAGTCTGAGATCACAGATCTCTCCCCATTTTCTTCAGAGATCCGTGGTTTGCAGTTTCTGCACACACACACACACACACACACACACACACACACACACACACACACACACACACACACACACACACACACACACACACACCAGAGTTCTGTGTGTACAGCCGCTCCTTCC
>PVJN01054255.1:0-13462 GCA_004026805.1 Lasiurus borealis | reverse complement strand
TGTTAATTCTTAGGGGGAAAGGGGTGAAGGGTGTACAGGGAGAGACTGGACAAAAATCATACACCTATGGAT
Organism: Lasiurus borealis; assembly: GCA_004026805.1. Taxonomy (NCBI): domain Eukaryota; kingdom Metazoa; phylum Chordata; class Mammalia; order Chiroptera; family Vespertilionidae; genus Lasiurus; species Lasiurus borealis. Next base: position 13,390 of record PVJN01054255.1, on the reverse strand, counting down.
GAGATCAATGGGAGGGAGCTAAGGGCAGAGGGAGGGTGGGAGCTGGGTGGAGGGGTACTATGGAGGGGAAAAAAAGAGAAACAAATGTAATAATCTGAATAATAAAGATTTAATTAAAAAAAATAAAATAAAATAAAATAAAATAATAAATAACCAGGAAATTTAAAGCCTTAGAAGGAATTATAACTCTAAGACATAGGAGTTCTTGAATTACTTTTATTTTAAGATTATGAGTTTCCATAAACTACCCTAGTGTTCAATAAGCATAAGAAAAACCAAGAAGGAATTAATTGATATAGAAGTGTTTGTATTTGGCTATAGGCAGAAATATTCAAGAAATGGGGAACTAAATGGAGAAGAGTGGAATAGCTGACACAGGAGAAGCAGAGGTAGAATAAATGCTAGTGAGAGACTGTGTTCTACAGGAATAAATTTAAATAGATATGTTAGTGTAATCCTGATGATTTTAGTCTGAAGATATATTTAGACATGATCATGTATAGTTCTGAAAATAATTGAGCAATTTATTAAATGCAAATTTAAAAAATGTTTAGTATCTTATCCTAATTCATTAAGGAATTATGCATGCTTTATAAAAAGTGAAAAATTTTAGGTTATTAAAATTATTTGATATAAAATATTTTTATTTCACACATAATTTCATTTGAAATAGATAACTTAAGTGGACAAATTAAAAGTTTTTAATATAACATGTAGCATTTTATTTCCCTTTCCATATTAAATTACATTTTTAAAACTCCATATAAAATTTATTGTAAGTTTATAGAACAAGAAGTAATCTCCATTATTATCAAGTTTAGAGACCGATTTTATATAAAATTTTAAAGATATCAGATGACTCACTCAAGTTAAAACAGTGTAGATGAAGGAGAAATTGAGGTATCTTTCTTATACTTTAAAGATTGGAAGTTTTCCAATGTTTCATAACATCTGGTCTCAAACCTAAGAGATTTTTTAGACCTGGAAACAATTTATGGTCAATCAAACCAAAGCTAAAAGTGTACTTTAATTTCACTGTAGCACAGCTCCTCCTCCTTTAAGTTGAAATTATCAAAAGTCTTCTAACTGGCCTCCTTCTATTCATACTGAACTCATACTTGAAAAACTTTTATTTTTATTTTTTGTTAATCCTCGCCCGAGGATATTTTCCCACAGATTTTTAGAGAGAGTAGAAGAGAGAGGGAAAGACAGAAACATCAATATGAGAGAAACATCAGTATGAGAGAAACGTATTGATTGGTTGCCTCCTGCATTAGTCCTGACCAGGGCCCCGGCTGGCAAGAAGCCTGCTACCAAGTTATGTGCTCTTGACTAGAATTGAACCCAGAACCCTTTGATCTGAGGCCAATGCTCTATCCACTAAGCCAAACTGGCTAGGGCCAAATTTTTTTTTTTTAATATAAATCAGTTCATACTTGTCACCTGCTTGTAGTTCTCTAATGTTATCACGTTGAGAATAAAATTCAAACTTTTTATGAGAGACACTATTCTGTGTCTCTCATCACCCTATGTACAACTGCTAAGCTAGGTTCTGATTATTTAATAACTCTTTACCTAATTTTACTAATGCTTTACCTTTTTTTTCTGTCTTAGCACTTAATATTTCCTAAAATTATGTTGTTTCCTCATTTATACACATAAGCTTTATATCTCTTACTGGAATGTATTCTAAGAATGACAGGGTTTAAAATATTTTTTCTTATTTATTATTCTAATTCCTCTGCCTAAAACTGTTAGAATAGGTAACCAATAAATATTTCTTGTACTAATTAATTTCTTATATTCAAAAAAACCTCTGGAAAAAAATGTTCTTTAGAAATTTATATGAGAATAATGTTGGATTATTATTTGGGGCTACTATATGTGTTTTATTATATTTACCCTTTAACCCATCCATTCAGCTATTTATTGAATTACAAGCAATTTAATTGACTCTCTAAATTTTAACAAAGTAAGTTATAGGTCTCTTCAGGATATGTTGTTATTTCATTCATTGATTCTCTAAATAACAAAAAACAACAACAATAAAAAAAACACAGCATGGAGACAAAGGGACAAAAGGTGGCTCTGTTATTAATACAAGATTGTTTTGCCTAAGTTTGATGATCTTTTAGGAGAGATTGCATATGCATCCATTAAAGAATTTGCATAGATATAAAAACTGTTAAAATCATGTAATTACAACTTTTGATTATAGATAAGAACATGAACATGCAAAGAAAGAAAAACATGAAACTAAAAAATATTGTTCTTTTTTAGTACTCTGAATCTTAAATCTAGAAACCCAATAAATCATATAAAATTTTATATTATATCAATTTCATAACAGATTATCCTAGAGCTTTGGGAAGGACTATAAAAGAGAACGTAAAATCTCCAAGGAGCTATCTGTATTTGAAAATGTCATGCTTGAGTTAAAATTGGGTTTCAGGACCATGGCTTAAAATGCTTCTCATTTCAGTATATTCATGGTTTCAGTATCTACTAGTAGAAACAAACACACAAAGGATGGATAATAAGTAAACTTTATTTGAGAATATAAAATAGGACAGTATATATGCAATCTTATTGCTATCACATCAAGTTTGGAAAATGACAATACACTATGGGTATTTAATGTTCAAAAGAAATAGACTTCATAAGAGCAAAGGCAGAATAAAAAAATGTATTTCCTAAAAGCATATACCTTCATGGAAATACATAATGTGAGGGTAGAAACTTGCTGATAACCAAGAGAGAATAAGACTGAAATGATATCAATAAGGAAAGGTATTATATGCTTTAATATTGGTAGAAAAAAATGGTTTTTAATAGAAGACAACATTTCATGAAGGTCCTTCAAATAGCCATCTCCATTAAGGAACTGCTTAAAATAGTGTCTGAGCAATTCTTGAATTATTTTGACCACAAATTCTTCTCTCGGGAATCAAAATAAATTAGGGCAACTTCTACTCCATATTTAATTCTGATATTAAAAAAAGAAAAAATATATATAGTTAGTGCAATGGAAGTGATAACCCCTTCAAAGAATGCAATATGAACAAAAATCATAGACATATTAATCATAGACATACTCTAACACTAAGTTGAAAAAAACAATGAAAATCATGAGTATTCCAAAAATTTCAGAGAAAGGCAAAGACTGCTGTTAAACTTCTCTCAAAGTGGGTCTGATGTTCACTACCCCTGTGTACATAGAGAAGGGATCCATGAAAAAATAATTTCAAAAACATAAAAATAGTATGTTCCTTTTATGAAGTCAATTGTATTGTAATGTGGGATTTGGGGCGCAGATTCTCCTTGTGGGTTCTTGCCTCACAAAGTTTAAGAATAAAATTCTCGGACTAAAAGGACTTGTTAATAAAAGTGTGGAAATTTATTGAAAGCAAATACTCCCACATAAGGGGTAACCAACTAATCCCCTTTTTAAAAGTTTTAAAGGCTGGATGTTCTTTATCTATGCTTCTTCTAATTGGACTCCTTCCCCATTTTATACCCCCGTGTTTTTCTAATTGGTCGCTCTTTTGCAGGATATCAGCTTCAAAATCCAAAGCCCACCTGGTGCTTCCCTCTACCTCTCCCCCTATGTTGTGACTTCTCTACCCTCTGTGAAACTAAGATACTCGTTGGAGCCATCACATATGCATTCCTCTCTCATGGCCTCCCTTTTCCCTGAAACTGCCTATTTTGTCTCCAAAATTCCTTGCAGTTAGTTAATAAAAGGTCATTGCAATATTTATTGCTCTGTGTGACAAGACACTCCGAAATTCGATGCTTAAAACTATGACAAATTGATTTTGTTTGTGAATTTGCAATGCATGAAAGGTTTCACAGGGACAGCTTTCTGGGCATCGTCAGAGTCTGGGCTAAGATTGAAGGCTAGAATTACTTTTATTCTCATTTGATTGTAAGTCCTGCAATTTGTCTGGTTGTCAGCTGCAACCTCAGCTGGAACTGCTGCTGGAACACCAACACGTGGACTTCCCATGTCGCTGCTTCGCTCCTGTAGTTCATGGTGGCTGTCTTTGAAGAGAGACCATCCTAATAGTAGAAAGAGAGAGCCAGTGGCCTATTATGACCTAGCAGACATCAGTCATTATCACTTCCCCCTCATACTATTGTTAGAATTGAGTTGCTCAGGCCAATTCAAATTTAAGGGAGGAGAATTAGACTTCTTATATTGATGAGGTTATCAAGTAATATGCACATGTGTTTTAAAGTCAACACAGATGCTTTGAAATTTTTAAGACAATGAAATTAGTTTAACTCATCATTGCCTCATTTTTTTTTGTTTGCTCAAGGTTTTGATCAGAGGAAACTAATATATTGTGGAGGTACCCTTGTTAAAAATGAAACACAGAGAGAAAATGCTCTTGAAGAAGATCTTTCTGCAAACACATAGTTTTACTCTGAATTCACTAAAGCAGTAGCAGTTTAATGAATGAATTGGCCTACAGTGTATTTTTTAAAAAAGCCTAGATATATAAAAGTACACTCACATTTTGCCCATCCTATAAACAAATAACATTACCTTTTCTTTTTACCCTTCCTCAATTTAATCTTTTTGTTATTAGTAAACCTTTAATATGGTTGAGCAAAATGAACTCAGATTCATATACAACTAGCAATGTGATCTTTAAATAGAAAATAAGACTTATTGAGTAGAACTTACAAGCAGAGAAGTTTTAAAGCATTAATGGTTCTTCCATTCTTTCATTATTCCATACATAGATATGTTTAGACAAGATAAAGCTGAATTGGATATAGTATACAAAGGATGACAGGAGACAGATCCTTTCCTGGTAGTATTTCACATCTTTATATGAAAAGAAAGAAAAGACACATATATCTGACTATGTTTCAAGTTTCTAAGTATTTAAAAACATGGGACATAGCACAGGATAGCTACCCATGAAGCATGTGTTAACTCTCTCAGACAGAGGTTGCTTCCTTCTTTTCACTCCCCTAATCTTTTAAATAATTTCCTATATCCTCAGGGACTTTTTCCTTATTTATTCTTATCCATATTTTTATCATATCTATATGATCTCTTTTTTGAAACATAATTTCAAAGCTATAATATTAATTGAAAACAAAGTACCTAGAACATAACATTTTCTGCTTAGAATTTAAAGCCCTTTGCTAAGAAAGCAATGCATATTTTGCATATTATGTTAGTTTGACTGAAGTCATAAATTTTATTTCACTACTCCATTGAAACACTTCTTCCCACGTTACCAAAAAATGTCCTACTTGGGAAATACAGTTGCTACCTTCAAGCTTTTTATCACCTGTCCTTTTAACATGGCTGACCACACTTTCTTTTAATGTTTAGCTATTGCCATTCTCCCAATGTGAACATATACTTTATGCAAAATCTGTGCCATTTTTGAAATTTCATCTTCAAGAGAATTAGGGTTTCATGCCTAATTTTTTGGAAAAAAAGCTCTTAGAAAATTGGAGTCTGTCTTGATATCTCCCTTGTCTCATCTACCACTTTCAGTCACCAAGTATGGTCAACTATTTATCCATACCATCATACTATCTCTTCATTGTATGGAAAACATGCTATTATTGTATTCTCTCTCTCTCTCTCTCTTTCTCTCTCTCCCTCTTTCTCTCTTTTTTGTTCTTACAGGATAATTTACAATCTTAAATGAGAAAAATCAAGAGTATTTCCTTTCCTCGATTCACTAAACTCACTATTTTGGGAAAACACCAGGAGTGCACCTGCCACAGGCCCTTTGCTTTAGCTCTTTCCTCTAGAATGTCTTTTGCCTTAGATATTTATTTAGCTACTCCCTCATTTCATTCAGATTTATGGTCAAGTATCATATCCTTGAAGAAATATCCCCTAGTCAATACATTCCTCCTCACCCTTGCCTTATTTTTCTTCACATCACTTATTTCTACCTGCTATTAGTAAACAAATGTGTAAGTATTTATTTTACTCTCTAACATGAGAATGTAAGCTTGATGAGGGCAAAACTTTATCAATTACATTTGGTGCTACATTCTGAATATTACTAGCACATGGTAGGCACTCTATGAATAGTTTTAAATAAAATAAATGAATAGTAAACATGAGGGTAGACTTAGTTATGGGGAAATTGGTGTGACATATTTCATTAATAAAGCAAACTAGGTAAAGTCTTCACCAAAATAAATGGGACTTCAAAGAAATGTAATCTTGAGAAATTCCCCCACACCAAAAAATAACCAAATAGTTAGTTTCCCTGTATATCATTAGGGAGACCATGTGGAGTAATAGGTCTTAAAAGGGTAAGAGAGGGAAAATAATTTTTCCCAAGGCTTCTTGCCGAAACTTGTCTTCCATAGGCTGGTGTCCCTGTTGGCCATTAATGCACCTATACTTTCATGTTGTGCATCCAAACATCTGTAGGCTGTCACTGGAGAAGCCAGGTCCCCTGTAGCTTCCCACTGGCTGGTGCACTGCTAGGATGCACTTGCCTTAATGATAAGTGACACATATAAGGGGCTTCTTAGTCTGTAACGAGAATAGCAGCAGCAGCCCAGACCTGGCTGTGAGCTCACTTTGAGCATGTCTAGGAATCCTAACACAAACTATTCAGTTTCTTATTAGGTCCCATTTGAAATACTGTAACTTTTGCTCAGGCAGTTTCTCCTCATGCTCAGTTACAAACCAGAGCAACAACTGAAAAGATAGTCTAAACATGTGAGTTAGTGATCTGACATCCTCCAAATGCTAAACAGATTTTCATTTTTATTCTCATAACGATGGTATGGGATTGGAGGTTTCTTGAGAGGTCAAACATATACACTAGTCTACATCTCTGAGATAATTTGGCTCTGACAAGTATTAAGTTATGTTAGTTGACCAATTTCATAGCCTTAATCATTAAAGCCCAATTGTGGATTCCTCTTAAGGAATTATGTTTGCCCACTGAGGGAATAGTCTCTTTTTCTAACTGAAGAGAGGCTCTTGACAAAAGAGGCAAAACAAAGTAAATTGCTAAATATTTTGGAAAGCTTTAGGCAAGTGTAATTACAATTATTTGTTTGAAACAGAGGGGTCATTCATTACCTCTAATTACAGACATAAGTGGTGAGCATTTAGAAGGCAGCCACCATACACCCAAACCAACATACTTATTAACACTCGTTTAATTGTTGATTTCAATAATATGTAAGCCCCATTAAAACAGAGAATGTGTCTATTTTACTCACCTGTGACAAAGTAAAAATGTGAAAATATTTGTGGTTAGAATAACTAGGCACCTAGAGGTGGCCCAAGTAAACACCTCTCTCCTGCTCATTGTACCAATCTAAGTCATTTTGTCTGTCCTCAGTTTTTATTCTGATCTCTTGTGCAAATGCATATTCTCTTATTTATTTGTGTCTGCTCTCTCTTTTCTCTCTGTTGCTTTATATATATATACACACACATATGCATATATATACATATATGTATATGCTTATGTATGACATATATTAACATATATGTCAAACATAAACATATACATATATATTCCTTGGATTCCACACATTAGAATAAACAGTTTTTAAAATTTAACACCTGCATTGTGAGTCATTCATATTGAGATTTCTCTTATCACTCAAATAGGTCTTCTTTTAATTAACCCATTTTAATCTTGGATAATAATTTTTCGATCTTAACACTTTACATTGTTTAAAGACAAACTAATGCTCTAACTGGGTTGGTTCAGTGGATAGAGCATTGGTCTGCAGACTGAATGGTCCCAGGTTTGATTTTGATCAAGGACATGTGCCTTGCTTGGGGGCACATCCCCAGTAGAGGGTGTGCAGGAGGCAGCTATCGATGTTTCTCTTTCATAGATGTTTCTCTCTCTCTCCCTCTTCCTTCCTCTCTGTAAAAAATCAATAGAATATATTTAAAAAAAAAAAGACAAACTAATGCCTAGATGAAAAATGGCTGGTGGCATAATAGGAGTCATAGTAATACTAAAAATTGACTGTACTAACCTAGATTTGTAAAAAACTTAAGAAGATTAAGGAAGGCCTTTCATTTATCTTTTCATTGCTGTGTACGTAAATACTGACTAGAAAAATTGTCTCTGAAAATGCTTGGGCTCTGGATTCTGACAGATCTGGATTTGAAATGTGATCCACCATTTTCTTGTGGTGAAACTAACACATCTTGACCCTTGGTTTCCTTGTACAATAAACAGGTATTTATTGTGCCATATTCTGAGGGATAGTCTGGAATCAGATAGAACAAATCACATCTACATAGAATAAATGCATGTTACATCTATTATCTGTAAAATCTCCAAATGGAAGTGGTACAGAACCATTACACTACATGTAATCTATAGTGGAATTTAATCACTTCTTTTGTCATTTTTCTTTGTAAAATCCTAAACTATTTTCTTCTCTTACTTTACCTTCCCTCTTCTGCAGAAGAAGATTAGAGTTATTTTTCATCTCCATGTCTGGAAAAGTTAACCTGTGTATACAAACTAACGTGTTATATGAGACTATTCTGGTTATCTTAAAAGTTTTTTTCAGAAATCCCAGAGGCGCAGAAACATAAATGAGTGCTACACCCCCTAAGTAGTATAGGATGAAATATTTTGAAACTAGTTTGTGACCCTTAGCATATTACCAATTCAGAACATCAATGAGATTAGTTTAAAAGTTGTAGAGATTGTAGAGTGTGAATTGATTTCAGGAGAATTTCCTTGTTTATGGTGCATTGGAAATGAACCTAAATCACTTTCAGCTATGTGAGGAAAAGTCCAAGATAAATATTTGTGAACTCTGGCTTGTGTGTTTTAGAGATGGACTAGTTCAGGGAATGCTATCTGACTATGGGAAATGGCTAGTTCGCTGTCTGCTTTGTGACTGAAGATCAACAAAGGATTCAGGGAACACAGCATAGACCCTGACAAATGCCGTCAGCTATGAGATATTTTGAAAGGGACCCCACCTAAGAGGGCCTTGTTTCTAGAGGCAAGACCTGTATATTCAGATGCAGGAACTAACTAAGGTAAATGTTGTAAGCATCAGTTATAGCATTTTCTGTAGCAGACTAAGGGTCAGTTCTAGATTTCTATAGGACATTTAGAGAAGAAAGGGATCACATGCCTTTATACCCAGGCTTCCCAAGGTAAAGTAAGACAGACCAAGTTAGGGAAGGAGGTTATACTAAACTGAGAGCATAGAGTTTTTCTTTTACACAGGACTGGATATTCTAATCCATAAATATATATTTATTTCTTCAAAGTGAGTGAAAATGTGAAATGAGGGAATGGCCCATAGAAGCTGGGAAAAGATATTTCTACTTTTGAACTCTAACATATATAATTTATTTAATAAATATTTCCATAAACAGCTGCCTGGCAACATTGATTTGAGTGAATAGATTCAGTTGAGCTCTCTTTCTTTTGGAAATTGAATAAATCATTCTTCAGGTGATCCAGGAATCTATGAGCATGAGGTTGAGAAGATAGCATAGAACAAATTATCTTGGCAGACACATTATATACCTCATTTACTGGTTTTTCAGCTAAGTGATAAAATTTATAACTCTCCTTTAAAACTCTAAACAAAGTAAAACTAATGGGAAATGCACTAATAATCTAAATTGGAAATATGGGATATATATAACAAAAGGCTAATATGCAAATTTTCCAACTGAGAATTCAATCAGGAGTTAGACTAAGGGTGGGGCCAGCAGGAAAACTGGCTGCAGCCCTTCCCCCCAGCCAGCACCATTCCTGATCAGCCTCCCCTCACCCTGATTGGGGCCAGAACTGTCCCACCTACTGCCCATGGCTCCTCCCCACAGCTGGTCTGGCCCAATCAGCCCTCCCATGCACAAACTTGTGCATTGGGCCTCTAGTTTTAAATAATGGGAGATGTCCATTGCACAATTTTACTTTTCAGAATTTGAGAGTTAGTAATGTAATTATTCAATTATTTTTAAATAACATCTATCACAGAAAATTAATAAAATTTTGCATTTTTTGTTGAGTTTAAAGGAATTTATCTAGGTATTGTACCATTCTGTTACCAAAGAATGTAGCTTATAAGTGTTTAAAATTTATGAAAATGTACATTGCAATATAGGTGTCTGTAAGAGTAATTGAGCAATTCTTTATCCATGGTGTAATCCTAGAGAGCCTCTTTAATCACTTTGCTATTTTAGCTCTTATGCAAACAATGTTGTTCTAACCTGCACTTTTAATTTCCATTTCTTTCATTCACATCTATTAAATGGTCTAATTTAAATTCATAGTTTTCATTAAAAAGGTATAAGCAGTGATACAGAAAAGATACTCTTGGGGACTTTTACTACCCATGCCTCTTTTTGTCTTCTATGAATCTCATCCATTAGTAAGTCTTGGGTAGAGGTTTATTCTTAGCAATATACGGAGTGGGCAAGAGGAGGTTTACAGTTATAATACAATAAATAATAAATAATATAAGAATAAACTCTGTTTCACAGACTCACAACTATAAACCTACTTTTGCTAACCCTTGTATTTTTAGAAGTGCCAAATACATTTCATGTATAAATAACACCACATGTCATAAAATTTATTTCCCTCCTAGATTAGCAGTGTGATTACTCTAAGAATAAGTCAAACATTAGAGAGAATATACATAAATATTCTGAAGAAGGAGCCAATTGAAGGCTTACCAATTTTTTCCATTCTTTCTACATCTACATTGAACTTAAAAAAACTGTATGCATTTCACATATACTGATTTTTCATATCTATCCTCAAAATGGAATCTAGCATTACAATGGACAAAAAAAGTACAAATAAGTAATGTTAAGAAGTAAAGAGTATTTAACTAAAAATGCAGCTGTTTCTAAAAAGTTAAGAAAATATAAACAGCTATTTGGCATTACAGTTGAAAACTTAGAAACATCATAAAATTTAAAGAAAGTGTATTTTAATAAATATTCAAAAAACTGGATAATCCATTGACAAGTAAACAAGTAGAATCAGTAGTTGGAAATATTCCTGCAAATAAAACAATTCTCTCACATGACTTTTCATATAAATAACATGAATTTTTCAAAGCTCAGCTAATTACAATATAATATAAACTCTTTAAAAAGCAAAGGGGAAGGAGAGGAAATAAAGAGGGAGGAGAGAAAACAGAGAAAGAAGAAGAATCTTCAGCAGCAGCACATCCTTCTTCTTTTATGAATAACTTGAGAATCAAAATGAATCCAATTACAGAATCATAGCATAGTATTACCAAGTTAGTTTTATTTCTGGAATGCAGGAATAATATTTATAACAGTAGCACATATAAAAACATAATTTCCTCAGTAGATTCAGAAAAAATGTACTTGACATAAAGTATCATTTATGATAAAAATTTTAAAAAGGAATCAATAAGAACTACTTTTACCCCCAAAAAAGCATACCCCTCCAAACTTATAGCTCACAGTACTCAGCATGGTTAAATGTCTTAGAAGCATTCCTTTAAAAATCAGGCACAGAACATCATTTCTGTTATCATAATCTCTAATTTACATAGCACTAGATTTTTGGCCCATATACAGATAAATTACTTGAATTAAATATTTCAGAAAGGTTCTGGGTTTAAGATGAGTATATCAAAAGCATATCACTGACTGTCTTATTTCACCTAGCATAATATTCTCCAGCCCCACCTATGTTGCTTCAAAGGATAAGAGATCCTTCTTTTTAAAAGTTGTATAGTATTCCATGGTGTAAATGTATCACAGCTTTTTTATCCACTCTTCTACTGATGGACACTTGAACTATTTACAGACCTTAACTATTGTAAATAATGATATTATGAACATAGGGGTGCATACATTCTTTCTGATTGATGTTTTTGGTATTCTTAGAATATATTCCTAGGAGTGGGATCATTGGGTCAAATGACACTTCCATTTTTAACTTTTTTAGGAGACTTGTTACTGTTCTCCAGAGTGGCTACACCAGTCTGTATTCCCATAAGCAGTGTATTAGGGTTCCCTTTTCTCCACATCTTTGCCAGAACTTGTGGTTTGTTGATTTGCTGATGAGAGTCATTCTGGCAGGTGTGAGATGATACTTCATGACCTCACTTTTATATGTGAAATCTAATGAACAAAATAAACTGGTGAACAAAATAGATCCAGAGACATGGGAACATGCAGCAGAATGAAAAAAATCTCAGAGGGAAGGCAGCAGGGGAAAGTGGGAGTGGTAAGAGATTAATCAAAGAGCTTACATGCATATATGTATTACCCAGCCTCATAGACAATAATTTGGTGAAGGCCTGGGGAGTGTTTGGGAGGAAAGTGGAGAGGGCCAATGCAGGAAAAAATGGGTCATTTTTAATACTTTCAAAAATAAAGATATATTTAAAACAAAAATAGCATTTCAGTAAACCAGAGCAAACTGAGAGAAAATATAATTTTAAATATAAACAAGGCACATGGGAATATATTTGACAGAATATGAGCAGGAATGTTAAGGAGAAACATGATATAACTTAACGGAAAAATAAGAGCAGATATTTAAATTGAGAAACTCTCTCCTGTTCTTGATAGGAAGACCAAATATAAAAAAAGTTAGTAGATTGAATACCCAAATTTAAAATCTCTCCACAATAGTTTTCCTTTGAAAGAATTCAACAAGCTTATTCTGTCAGAAACCAAACATTATTCTCACTAAATGGATGTGAACAGAAAACCAGAAGGCTGGTCAACCTTAATTGCTCTGAAAGGTCAGAGCTAATTACTCACTGTTTAGTTGAAAACATTGTTAGCTGAAGCAGCCTCTACCTGTTTGTTTCATGTTAATTTCTGTCTTGTTATTTCTTGACTAAAGGCTAGGGGTGTGTCCAAAGCCTTAATAAAAGGGAGAAAAAGGCCAGAGCAAATGGTAGTCCTTTTCACTAGACTCGACTAGAGGAAGGCTCCCACCTGGCCCCCCAATATTGCCAAATTAATATTCTCTAGTCTCTCTTTCCATTTGTATGCCGCCTCCTTCAGAACCCGAACCTTGAACCAGAAACCCTGAACCACGCAGGATGTGGAAAGGGGCTTCCACAAATTCTAAAGTCTACATGGGATTAAAAAATAAAAAATGTAAGGTGTGCAGGACTTTGCTGTAAGCATCAGTATTTCTGGTTCTCACACTTCAGTGTGTGTCAGAGTCATGGTCAGGGATGGGCTTGTTAAAGAGAGATTTCTGAGTGCCTTCCCCAAGGTTTCAGATTTAGTACTTCTGGGCTGGGAACTGAAAATTTGTATTTCTAGTAAGGTGATGCTACTGATCAGAGACAACCCTTTGAAACAACTGATTTGTGTGCTTTCTAACTTTGTATGTATTTCTAGAACTTTTTTGCCTATCATCATGGTATA